>BMAW01045918.1:0-27426 GCA_019974015.1 Nephila pilipes
CTGTTAAACATGGATCTAATCTAATCGGGGTGCTTATGTTGTTCAGGTATACTGGAACAATCAGTGTCGCCAAACTCATGACGTCATGGAATGTAGCTATGTTTGTTATGGTATCCCTCGACCTGCTGGGACATTTGTTACGGATTCAGTTTGGAAGAACTATTCTGGTGAAACTGGTTATCTGATCAGGGTTAATCGCACGGATCTGATTCTCCACCATCCGGCGGTCGTTTTGGATCAGACGGACGCATGACAAAACGCAGTAATGGAGAATCACGTCTGTTGCTGTTACGCCTATCTGCTATACCATGTCCAGTGTTGCGGTAACGGTGTTGTTTTCATTCACGGATGTGGATGGGCCTGTAGCCTATTGGTCAAGGTCGTGGACTAGCAGCCAGCGGTTATAGTTCAGTCTTGGGTTTCGATCCTTGTAGCCGCAAAGACCGCCGTGTAGCCGGGGCTGATGCACGTTAAATCTGTTCGGGAAGGGCCCAAAGTCCTCCCGTTGGCGTAGTGTGGAAGTCACTCCCGTTGTAGTACATGTTAGGAAGAGGTGCCAGCTCAGGTGTCGTCTCGTCGCGGTAAGTATTTCAAAATTACGAGGTCCGTCGCCAATAGCCTTGTGTATCTTCTGATTACGGCGGTGTAAAAGCTAACTAATGGCATGGTGTGGATGCTAGAGGAGAGGTATAGCTCAGTGTCGTCTCGTCACTTGACCGTGGTTCAAATTACGAGGTCCGTTGTCAATAGCCCTCGTGTTGCTTCTGGTCGACGTTAATAAACTAAACTAAACTAAAACTCTCAGTGTGGATGAGCTAACGCTTCAGCATTCATCATAAACATTCTGTCTTCCTTCACTGAACAAGCAACACCAGCGTCAACAGTTGAGACGCGATATATTCATCTGCCACGTGCCCATTCATACCGGATAACAGCGCACTTCTATCGACCATTTTGTCAGTACGTTTATCTGCCACGGAGATTTGTACTTGACGTAATCGGCTGCTGCTTCTCTCCCTTCTTCGTCGCTTTCCACATGCGTCAGCCCGCACACTCCTCCGTCGCCGAGACGGCAAAGTCGGTCTTTTGGTGGTTGTTTGTTTCTCCTGGTGTACCATGTAACTCTTTAAAAAAAAAAATGAAACTTTACTTTCGGAACATTTCTCGTATTATACCATTCGCTAAGATGAACTAAATCTGTTTTTGGATACTCAGTCGCTGAAGCTTTCCCTCTTAAGACTAAACTTATACTTTACTACCTTCCACTTCTCTCTCCCCTTTTCTATTTTTTCCGTTTACTGTCAAGTCAACTGCAATTAATAATAAAATTTATATGGAGTCATGTATTTTTATGAAGATCTTTAAAATCAAAAAATGGAATATTAGATTTTAAGTTAAATAGAAATTTCAAGCTAATAAAACTAAA
Organism: Nephila pilipes; assembly: GCA_019974015.1. Taxonomy (NCBI): domain Eukaryota; kingdom Metazoa; phylum Arthropoda; class Arachnida; order Araneae; family Nephilidae; genus Nephila; species Nephila pilipes. The sequence continues at coordinate 1,427 of BMAW01045918.1, forward strand.
AATTGAGTTTACAAAAAAAAAAAAAAAAAACCCGCGATGGAGATATTTTGAGTATTTTATTCTTGGTTTTAGTAAATTAAAATCTGTAAAGAAAAAAGTAAAAAAAAAAAAAAAAAATCGTAAGTAGTTTTTTTTGGTTCAGTTTATTAATGTACAATTATTTATATAATATAAGACGACACAATGAGCAACATAAGCACTATGATACAGATAACAAATAACAATTACTCAACAAATTAAAGAAAAAAGAAAGAAGAAAAAAAAAACTATCACTGTAAATTTCATAAAATGGAACACTTATGACTTTTGTAAAATTAATCTTCGGCGAAATGGAGTTTTAGCGCCACTTTCCTAAGTGTAATGGTGTTGAACCTTTGAAATGCGATTGGAGATACGTTCACTATTTTATTTAATACTGGCCCACCTGCGGCAGCTATGGCCCCAGCTTGTGCTGCAGCGCTGCCGCGCCGCTGCCAAACACCGCCATTACCGCTGCAAGAGCTACGCACTTTGCTTGCGCTTTAAGCGCGCTGGTATGCAGCGTACATTTTCAACGCGGCAACACCGCTACCATTTGCCGCCGCGCTGCCGCTGGCTGGCCTTTGCACAGCGTAGGCTGGTAAAGCACTTTGTTTCCGTCGGAGTCTTGGAAGGTTCGAGCCCTGTGGCACTAGATCCGCTATGTAGTGAGGTTGATGCACGCTAAATCTGGTCAGTCCCCAGAGTCCTCGTATGGAATTTGGGTGGGAAGTTTGTAGAGGTATTGCCGGTGAGATCAGTGACTAGAGCCTTCGTCCTTGAAACAGCTCAAATTACAAGGTCCATCGCCAATAGTCACTCGTGTTGTTTCACAAAGTGACCTAAATAAACAGTCATTCAATCAAAAATCAATTCTATTTCTTTTTTATTTTCTTAAAATTAAATGGTAGCCATAGGATCAACTACGAGGAAAATGAAAGTCAGCAATGGTTTAAAATCCTCCAAATTGTACGTTTCATTTGTCCTCTACAACTTTTACTTTTGCAGAAATGGGCAAAAGTAAATGTCGACTTCAGAAGAATTAGAACATAAAGGGGTTACAGCGTGGATTACGGCTCTGCGACACCATGCAGTGGCGCATCTGTACTGAATATTTGAATGAAAAATAACATATAAGAATATTATAAGCTTATTCTATTTTGTACAAATATGTATAAAAAAAGTTGATAAAGTATATTTAATGCGAGATATATATATATATATATATACATTGTTGGTATTCAAAATTAAGAAATTTTCCGATTTGGTCTATTATCTTTAAACTATTGAACAAATTTTAATGAGACTACAGTTGGAAAAGCCCATTCAACTGTTATAATACACACGCATGATCTCGCTTAAGTAATAGGAGATATGGTCCCTCTCACAGATATATAGGCCTCACAATGTGATTTTGTACTGGAAATAAGGGAATTTATGAGTTTCATGTATTAGATACTCATTCAGCATCGTATCTAAGGTCTTAGATAGTTCTCTCGGAGGGGAGCTTGCAATTTCGTGCCTCCCAGAGGTCTCATGCATGCTTCGCAGTTGAAGTCTTGAGATACAGCTGGCCCAATCCATCGGCGACTATCCTCTTTCAGAAATTCATCGACCAGCTGAGAGCTCTATAATGGCCTCGTGTTCTCATCCATTAAAAATCAGCACCAACTGCCAACTTGAAAAAAAGGCGGATATGTAAGGGTTCCAAGAGCTTTCTTCCTTACCTCTCTCAAGAGTCTCAGTGCTCTTTCGAAGACATGGAGGTGTGTGGCCATCAAAATGATACCTACTTAGACCTCAAACCTCCACTGCCTTAATTGTCAATTTCTTGGACATTGAATGGCGAGGTAGCTGTCCCTGGTTCTCTCCATATATGAAAGTATGGCAAAAATCGCACTAGTTAAGGTTGAACCAGGACTCATCAGCAAAGAACGGTCATCCATTGATCCATGCTCAGTCCTGGCCTTGATCTGCATCATTTTAAGCTTGGACTCTCCTGTTCGCAGAACCAAAGTGGTCGCAAACAACGAGCCTGCTTGTAAACAGCCCTCTTTTATGAAGTGTTCTGAAGCAGTCACCCTTGAAACTAGGGTTCTTGCGACTGCATGCAACTCATCATGAAAGACCACGAGAATCTGAAGCATCCCTGTTCGCCTCATGTAATAGACAAACGTTGATCTTTTCTGGCCGTCAGGCTCTTGAGAAGGAACCTTGCCCAGGTTTTTCTTTCTCAGCGAGATCCGATAATGTCAGCAAACTGTTTCCGTAAGTTGGACGACATGGGCATTAAAATAATTAATTTCAAATCTAAATCTGAGACCAGCATGCTTCTAGGTCTCCACAATTTGCCACCCTCATTCCCATCATCTAAACGTTGGTCATTACTCCCTTTTACTGTTTGAATTTTAATTTAAGTGCTGCAAAAATAAATAAAAAAAAAAACATAAAAAATTCGGCAGAAATGTCATTAACAGACGGAATGCAGGATTTTGGCCCTCATATAAATCCTGTTTTCGATCAGTTTCCATTACATATACACATATACTTGCTTGCGCATTCGATGTAGATTTGCATTTTTTGTTTCAACAGTATTTTTTACATTTCGTTCAATTCTTTTCACGAAATTCTGCAAAATATGTAAATTCTTAATTTTGAACAGCAGTATATACATATATCTGTTGTATTTACTTTCAAGATGTTTTCTTAAGATTAGGTTATAATCCTCGTTTGTTCATTAGTTTAACATTTCGCAATCAATTCCTTTCCAAGTTTATTTCCTGTTGGCAAATTTTACAAAATTCACTGCTGGAAAACAATTTTTTCACACACGAATAGGCGGAATCAAGTATCATTAAAGGGAAATCAACAGTTTTTTCTTTGATATTACCCCAAAAGCTTATACAAACACCGATAATACAAAGTGGGTGCTCTCCTGCAGATTGAGGAAGCTCAAGTGGTTCAAACCATGTGCTGAAAACATTAAAAAAAAAAGTTCAAAGTTTGTTCTCTCTGTTTCCTGCTGGAGTTTTTAAAACCTTTCAGAATATTCTTTTTACGCTTCCAGAACATTATTGTAGAAAATTCTGATGTAATATATATATAAGCCTATGCCTTATTAATCTGTTAATAAATGGACGTTATGCGTATATATATATATGTAATATATATATATATATATGTAACTCTATATATATAACACATCGTTGTATGCTCCAGACTGTAGCTTGAGATGGCGCTCGTAGTAAAACCAATGTAGGTCTTTCTAGAGTACTAACCTTTGCTTGAAACGATGTCAAAATTTTAAAGTCAGATCGGACCAGGAAAAAAGGTTTTTTTGAGTGAAGTGATGAAAAAAGGTTTTTCCAAGTGGAGTTGCACCGCGATTGCTCAGTCGGGTAAAACAACAGGTCGATGATTCAGAGAAAGCTGTTTATCGCTGTTACTCTCATAACAAAAAAGTTTCTTGCGAAAAAAAAAAAAAAATAAAAATAAAATAAATAAAATAAAATAAATAAAAATTTGGGGGAAAAGGAAAAAAAAAAAAAAAAAAATTAGGAAACTTTGGAACGATTGTATCACCCTAAAGGTACAATTAACAAAAGGTGTTATGTTCTGATGAATAAAAAAAATTTTGCAAAAAGAAAAAGTGTTGTTTTCAATTTTAGACTGGGAGTTGATATTGATCGATGTATTTATATATATATATATATAACTATATATATACTCTATATATATATATATATATATATATATATAACTATATAGTTATATAGTTATATATATATATATATATATATATATATATATATATATATATATATATATATATATATATATTACTATATATAACTGTAACTGTATGTGTAACCATGGCAACCTTATGTATATATGTATAACTGTATAACTATGTATAATAGTAAACAATATTTGCTATATGTAAACACAACAGCATGTGTATGTAGCCAGCCAGCCAATAGGACCCAACTAACAGTTCTTCAATAACTCAACTGTAATGTGTAATAATAATAATAATAATATACTCAGTTATATGTAATATATATAAACTGTAACTATATATGCAGCCAACAGCCAATAACTAGCTATGTATATTGTATGGCAGCAACAACCAACATATGTATGACTGTGTATAATAACTATGTATACATGTATGTATTTAGCATATATTGCTCTTCTAACAACAATAATAGCCAAACTGTATATATTTAATATGTATATGTATGACTGTATGTATGGATGTGTAATGGCCAGCATATTTATAATATGTAATAATGACCAATATGGCAATAATAATAACTGTAATAATAATATGTGTATTATTGTACTGTTGTTCAGTTCGGCACTCGATTGCAGTAATCGACGTTTGTGGGTTGGCCGGTGAGGAATCCGTTATTAGCCCGGCATGATAACAGGCACTTTGGGAGGGATGGGATCTGCACTATTTCAGAAAACTTTCTCTCTGGAAATTAAGCTCAAAAAAATTTAGTACCCAATATATATATATACTTTTTTTTTTTAATTCAGCTAATTCCTTTTTTAAATCATGGTAAACAAGTTGGTTACCTTCATTATTTTTAATTCCCCTCTTTGTTTAGGTATAAGATAAAATAGAATAATATTTTTCAAACTTTATATATAAATTAGATAAATCCTCCTAGAACTTTATTTTATATTTTTGTGTAACCATCAAATACTTTTTTAATTATTGTACGTTTCAATTTCAAAAAAATTATCTTGTTTTGAAAATGTTTGCCTCGGTTACAGCTGAGGCAATATTTCGTGATTTTCCTTTCCAAACTGTGGTGTGATGTCAAATTTCATCAGGCTTGTATTTTTAATGTTTTCGCTAAATATTAATATAATTTGTTCATTTTTCACAGAGTTTTTTTTTATTCAGTTTCATTTAAATGCTGAATGGCATCACTTTAAAATCATTTAATCTTTCTACATTTCCAAGGCCGCGGTAGCTAGCTAATGGGATATGGCATTGGACTCGAGGCCGGCGATTTCGTCGAATCTGGCTTCGAGGCTTGGCGGTACCAAGACCCGTCGTAGCTGGTGCTGATACGTTAAATCTGTTGGGGTCCCGAAGTCCTTCGATTGGCTTGACATGGAGACGCTGAGAGGAAGTACCAGTTCAGGTGTCGTCCTCGTCATGACCGAAGATTTCAAAATTACGGGTCCGTCGCCAATATCGTGATACTGCTAGTGCGACGTTGATAAAGCCAGCCAACTATCTATAAAATTGATCATAATTATTGTTTCTTTCAATGGGGAAAAGAGTTTTATTTTTTTTCTATTAATTAGCACTGATTACGAAATTGACTAGCTAGGCCTCAAATGTTATTGTATGTCCAGAATCCCAGAATATTTACATTTAATTTCATCTAATTTCTTGGAAATTCTTGCTATTTACTCTCATCCTTCGCAACTCTTGTCTATAGTATTTGACTTTTGTACAACTAGCTTTTATATTCGAAAATGTTTTTTAAACATTGTTTCCCACCTGAGAACTTGTACAGTGTCAAACAATTGAGATACACCTGCACTTTCCTTGATAAATCAACTTTTAATGAAAATAACACATTAACTGGAGATAGAAGGCGGTATTTTTACTTTACACATAATAAGGGTTTAATTTACAGTAAAAATAACGAAAATCAACAAAAAATATCTAAAATTAAAGTTCTAGATATTTGGAAGTAAGAGCATAGGCAGATCTTTACCTCAAAAATTAAAGGATACACCAATGAAATTTTTCATTATATTACATCCATAGACAGTTTCAGTATTTTTTGTTGCATGTCGCTGACTTTATAATATCTCAAACGTCTTGGTACCGATTCGACTAATTTTTTAGTGGTATCTGGAGATATTTTATCCCATTCTTCTTGTAACACTTACTTGCTTTAAATGGGCTTTGTTTCTAATCTGGTGTTTTGGACCTTGTTTCTGGTGTGGCCTAGAGTTTTCTATGGTGATGATGTCAGGGGGGACTACAATGACGGTGTGTGCAATTGCTGTTTACAATGAAAAAGACACCATTTTGACATTACGTGCTTAGTGTGTTTGGGGTCATTGTCGTGCTGAAGTATAAATTCATCTAAACCCAATTTTTGTGCCCTTTCTTTTTTAGATTGTTGCGGAGTATGTCTCTATATCGAAACATGATCATTATACCATCTATAAAAATAAATTTCCTACCCATTTGCAGCCATACAACCCCAAACCATGAGCAGACCACCACCTTGCTTGTTTAACTGTAGGACGTAAATTTTTGGATCCCAAAGCGGTGTTCTGGCTTTCTCCCAAACGATTGTGACGACCATCGCTTCCAAAATGTTGAATTTGCTTTCATCACTAAATATAACTTTCTTCAAAAGTTTTCTGTCTTCAACTGATGAGTTTTTTACCAAACTCAAACCTTTTCTGATTTTGTAAAACATGAAGGTTTCTTTCTAGCTACTCGACTATTCCTATCCAGCATGTACAATCACATTTCTCACAGTTTCAGCACTTACCTCCTGCAGTTATTCGAGAAGTTTCTGCAGCTAGTTTTGACACTCCAGTTTAGGATTAATCTTGATATCTTTTAAAATTTTCCTTTAGCTACATCACTCAGAATACTTTTCCTTCCTCTTCCACTCTTGACACTGAATTAATCCATCGTTTAAATTTCCCAATGATTTCTGGACACATGGTGGCTTCTACCATTATTTCAGCTATTTCACGATAAGATTTTCCCTTCTTAATAACCTTAATATAAATTTTCTTACATCAATATGATCTCTTTCCGAGGAGCCATTTTCATTTAATTACAGCTTTTATATTCTCATAACCAAAGACAGAAATAACAGTTGAAAAAGTTTAGGATAAAATTTCCCCAAACTTAGATTATTAGTAGCAAAGCAAAAAAAAAAGAGAAATCAGTGGTAGTTAAACAAAATTTCCTTTGTGTATCCTCTATTTTTTGAGGGTAAAATTTGTATGTTTATTTGAAATGCCTCTAAAAGTTTTATTTTGATTTTGTCATTGATTTTTCTTTATTTTTACTTGCTGTTAATTAAACCTTTTGTTATGTCTAAAATCAAAAATTCGTTTGCACTTCTAGTTAGGTGTTATTTTGGTTAGAAGTTAGTTTATCAAGTAAAGTAAGGTGTATCATAATTGTTTGTGCCACTGCTGTGTGTATTATATACAAAGAGTTCTCTTAAAATGTCAAATATTTTTGCCTAGGTTGCTGGTCAAAACAAATGCTTTTCCTCTACATTGATTTAACGTCTGTTGTTACTGAAGCCAATTTTCTGTGGCTGAATATCCATTTATTTAAATGTATTATTACATTCTTTAGAATATTAAAACCGACATACTTCTCTTTCGTCGTTACTTGTTTCATTAGATCTTTTTTTTTTCACCAATATATCTGAGATTTATATCAGAGTCAATCATTTGACTCCTCTCTCGCATCTATTGCAATTGATTCAATATGTTTGCATGCTTATATATCGTAATGCATTTGTGAAGAAATATTTCTTTTCTAATTCTCTTACTCAGTACCAATTGTATCATAACTTGTTGATTAATTTAATTTATACGTTTTGATAAATAAAGACTTTTTTTTTTTAAAATATTAAATTAAAATAGTGCTACATTCTAAAATGTTTGTTTACAAATTCTCCTTCTGACAGGAGTTTTGGCAGTCTTTATTACTTTTGGAAATATCTCTAATTTCTTAGGCGAGAATAGTTTATCATTTCAAATGTCATCAATTTGCCTTGCATAAAAAAAATTCTATAGTATGTAAATGATTGATGATTGTATGTTAACCAAATATAATTCAGAAATAATATCACACATATTGTTCTTGTTTTGTACTTTTTTTTCTTATTGGAGCAAAATTTTGTGGTTGAACAATGATTTTTTTATAGTGAAAAGTGAAATAATTTTTGATTTTTTCTAACCATAAACATTTTTCTTACATCAAATTTAAAAGTGTAAAATTCCTTCCCTCAACACGAATCAAAAACGTTTTTTTTGGAAAACAAAATCTTGTCATTCTAAGTCTTGTGTGTTCATTTAGTGACCAATCATTTGATCTTCTTAACGTAAAACCGTATATTTAACATGTTCATAGGAGTAAACATGACTTGGAGTTCAATCTCAAAGGAGAGGATTTGCTCTCCGAATAAAAATAAATAAGAAGATTCAACATGTTTGAAAAAGGTTTTTTTTTAATTACAGATTGTCATATCTTTAAGGTAATGTAAAGTAAACTCGGTGGTGCGTTAATCTGTCCCTCATAGAAACATGTTAAAAAGCACGTCTTTTGTCAGTCTGTAAGATTTGTTGGGTATCAATCTTAACAGATGTTCATTATGAAATTCCTGACGTTAAAACTATTTGCAATAAATCATTTTACCGACAAACTTGTTGAATGAATCTGTGATTCTTTACGATATCAAAAAGAACGATTGGTCATATACCAAATCCTCAACCTTAGAACGTATTTGTGAGAAGAGAAAAAAAAATGCCTGTCGGGGGGGGATGGTGCAGAGAATAACCACGGTAATCTATACAGTATATTATACACCATGGGGTTAAGCATTTAAAACTTGCTTTCGCGAATCGTCTCATAAAACAACGAATGTTGTTCCGCGTGAAGGTGTCTTTCCTTACTGTTCACGAGGTAGTACCTATTCGGACCCTTTTCAAATAGAAGTAGCTTCATTATTAAAACAAATTTGTGTGATTGTATTCATGATTGAGATTGTAATGCCGGTAGGTAGCTTATCGGTTTTACCATTTTGCGAATTTTAGTTTAAAATTATCACTGTTAATTCCATTTTATTTTTTGCTTAATTATATTTTCTTATATACACATAACTATATTACTTTTTTTTTTTGTTATTCTTTTCTGCAGACTGTTTACTTGTTTCCACCAAAACAAAATAAAATTACAATTAAAATTTAAATTCAATTGATCGAAAACATTGTGACGTCGGGTTATTTGTGATTTTCTCATCACTTGCCTCGAGGACTTTTTGGCAATTTGAAGTGCACGTAATTACAACACCTTGTAGCAAATGAAAAGTATTAAGGTAAATTAGATGAAGATAAGAAGAGCGAGAGTGGATGAGAGATATAAATACAAAGTGAAATACAGTTCTAGGAAAGTAGAGGATAACGGGGGGAGGTGCAAACAGATGTTATAGATTGGTTGAATCATCATGGTACCATATTAAACACTAGTTCAAGTGACTTTCCTGATCAGAATAATAGGGTCGAATATGTTATAATCGAGAAGTGTTTTTTATCCGGAATTAGTGATTTGGTAGCTAGATTTCATTGTTTTGGTAAACTAGGATTAACTGACTTAAAGATGGATTGAAGGTGATGCCTTTTAATATTTGATGGAAAATAAGTGGATTGTGCTTCTCTTACCATATCTTCAGTTGGAGTTTTGAAACGTATTGAATTTAATTAGACTTTGAGATGACTGTATAGTTAAAAAAAATTAAGGAAATGTTGGCAAAGTTAGAGGTTAAAGGTAAATTTTGTTATGTTTATTAAGTACTTATTTTTTTAAGAACTATCTTATATTTATTTCCAATGTGAAAAAATATTCAAATAAATAAGTTCTACTTATAGTTTATGATGAAATTGCTGAGTTTTGCTTGCATATTTGTTTTCAGAATAAAATTTATTTCTCACACAATACTCAAGAAACAAATAAAATGTCTGATGAATTTGGTTTATATATAAATAATTCCAAATAATTTTTTTTATTATATGCCGGTTTTTTTGTTTGATAGAATTTACCGAATTATAGGTAATAGAGAAAAGTCGACTCGTAAACATCTATCATAGTGTGTAACCAACTGGAGATCTATGGGACTGCGTCACTCAGAATTCAGTTGCCGTGGTTTGTCCTCAGTGGTCGGTAATCTCGGACTCACGGCTGGCTAATTTTCGTCCCGAGTTGAGAGTTCGAGACTTGTGGCCTGATTACTAAAGATCGGCTCTGTGGCGAGGCTGATGCACGTTAAATCCGTCAAGGCTAAAAGTCCACCCGTTGGCGTGGTGTGGAAGTTAGAAGAGGAAGGTGCCAGCTCTGGTATCGTCCTTGTCTCTTGACCGAGGCTCAAAATTACGAAGTCCGTCGCCAATCCACCGTGTGTGTCTTCCATTAAGGTGTCCTTAATAGTGTTTACATGTTTAAACTGAATTCTTATAATTCAGTTTTCCAGGCCGAGCTTTCGACAATTCAGTTTGCCGTTTTGTGGGCCAACTCTAATATCTTCAAAGTTTCTATTTATTCCAACAGTTTATGATCAATATTGCTATTGGAGAGTACCAGAAATAAATCGGCCTTTTTTTTTTTTAACATTAAAGAAAAATTATCAACTTATTCTGATTTTTACAATCTATACTGGTTCGGGCCCACGTCGGAGATCATTATAATGAAACTGCAGATTCATTTGCAGAGCTCGCTATCACTGATGATCAGGGAATGAGAATGTCCCACCTCCTCGGTCTCATATAGTTAAAATCTTAAAAAATAAGCTTCTTTCTGACTGGGAGTCCTTGGTGGTCAACTTGTAATACCGGTATTCGAGTTCAGTCCTATATTCCAAGACCAACACGGGTGACGCACTCCCGGGATACCTTAGCGATCCTTCTCTATTTTCGACCCTCTTTCTTGTCAACCATTTTTACCTTTTTTTTCACCTTCACGTCTAGACCACAGTTTAATCTTGTTTGGCGCAGCATAGCCATATCTGGCTCTTGCGCCAATAAACTTTACATTCACTCACTCACTCATTCCAAGACCAAATATGAATTTTTATTCCAATTCTGGTTTTGTTACTCGGTTTTTAACTGGTCATGGTCCCTTTGTTTCTTATTTTAATCGTGTTAATCGTTTTGTTCCTGTGGCTCTGTTGGAGATGCTGACTACTACGTTTTCTTTTGCCCTCATACGAAATGTTTTCATTTAAAATGTCATGTAGTTGAAGCGAAACCTATTTGGCTAAAGTCTGTGCGTGAAAATCTAAATTTGTGTTTCATTCTTAAATCCCGTATTCTTATGGCACGTAAAATTTCCCAACAAATTTCATTACTGTTTCAATATTTGGTTACGTCTCCAAATCTTTAATTTTCCATATTGTGTGCTCTTAATTGTATGCCATTTTTGTATGTATATATTTTTGTCTAGAGCTTCGTTTCTGAATTTTTTTAATATTCCTTTATGCGTGTTTGTCGCCGGAAGTCCGTCTGCTGGGGGAACCACATTGCAGAATTGTATCATCATATCAACATCCAGTGTTACCAGGAAATCGTGACGTCAATGGGTTGCAGATTGATATGCATTCAAAAAAAAAAAAAAAAAAAAAAAAAAATAAAATAAAAGAATTTTAATTTTTTATAACGATACCGCAAAAAATTAACCTTTTTTTAAATATTATTAATTTTTAAAAAAAAAAAAAAAATACTTGATTATGTTTACTTTTGATTTTCGGGATTATATTTAATTCATTTGTTCTTTGCTCCAACATTTACTGTTTTTTTTTTCCTTTCGTTTCTCTATTGTAAAAAAAATTCTTTTTGCCAATAAATTTTGAGTGCGGGTTGATTGTCTCCTGGGGAGCTGGATTGTAGCTCTAAGCCCTTTGAGTGAGCTCGGTCCCCTTGGACATTCCGCCAATCGCCTTTGTGTTGCTTCTAGTGCGACGTAAATAAAACCAAACCACAAAATTCAGAAAAGTATAATAAATACTCAGTCTCTAACTGTTTTAAAAACAAATTTGAATGGCATAGAGAACTAAGTATGAAAAATATTACCCAGGAGAGAAAAAAAAAAAAAAAAAAAAAAAGGAGGGGGAGGGGCAGATGCAAATAGAAATACAGTTTAATAAAATAGACAATTCTTTACAGCACAGTTCAATGGTGAAGTTCGAAGCATGATATAATGTTATAAAGGTGTTAATATTGAAAAAAAAATATTCGTGAATTTCTATTCTATTCTTTATTATTACTAGAAGAGAGTGACAGCTTTAAATCAACCTGATCGCAAGACTTCTCATGACCTATATAAAGTTGTATAGATTGAGATTAATTCCAGTTGTTAGAGCAAACCGAAATTTCACCAAACCACTCATAAGAGTAAGAAATGGTAAGTTCTCGAAAAAGTAAAATTATTTTTAATGAATTATAATTAGCATACAGTAAAAGAAATTCTATATCCCAAGCTGCACAGAATCAACTACTATATATCAAGAAACAAAAAAGCATTTTTTCAATTTCCTAATGCATTTATATTTTCACAAGCAAAACATTCGGGATTACCAAGACGTTGGCAATGTTAACAAGAAAAAGAATAAAAACAGACGATTCTGTTCTAAAAATCAACTATTAAATTAAATATTAAAATAAGAGCAAACGATAAATTATTAAAGTAGACAGTAACGTTCTATTTCAATATTAAATTAAAAGCGGACAATAAAATTTAAATTAAATGTATCTGGGTAATGTAAATATACAGAAAACTAAAAGTAATTACTACAATCATATATAATGCGAATCTTATAAACCAGACATCAGTCTTATATCGTAAAGGTCATATGCCTTGGCTTACAAATAAATGGTTCAATGGTAATAATCCATTATGAGGCTATATTAATAAAATGAAATGGTAAAAAAACTGACTTCGTGATTCAAACTGTAACCGTACAGAATTTTTGCATGCGCTTGCTTTATGAATGATACTATTCATCTCTAGACGGTTTCTTCAAAGAAAACAAATATATCAGGAATGGGAATTTCATTTTTAAAAACATTTGGTATAAAATAAGGAACTATATTTATAAAACAAAACATCACATTCGAAATTCTCACAGCTGTGCTTTCTCTACATATAAGGTGTGCCAAGAATATAAGAAATAAGGACAAAGTGTAAGGGAAGTATAAGTCCGTACATTTCTAGAATTCTGTTTACTCCTTTGCGGACACATAATAGTTATTTTTTGCCCCCATTCCATTTTTTTTATTGTACGGATAGTTTTCCACGGAGATTAAGTACTTAGTCTATAGAAAATAGATCAATACTTTTTGCAGGTGGGAATGGAAAAAATGTTCTTTTTCTATTAAAAACTCGACAGGATTTCTTAGAAAGTAGATTATTTCATTCTTCTTTGGCTCGTTATAATCTTCTCTGCCTGCTGAGCCGATGAAGTCGAAGGGTGCCGCTCTATCCATGTATCACAATAAAGATGTCAAAGCCATTGAAATTGAACAAAAGTTTGAATGGCCAGCACATTAGTACGCTTATGGTACCCTTACAAAGCGTTTTGACATCTGACCAACGGCATAGGGTTAAGATAAACTATGCTCGGCATGAAAAGGAAGACGGAAAAATTATGAATGTTTCCATGCTGCTCAAGTCCAGTTTCTACATTTACTGGTATAATCATATGTAAGCATTACACATAATTATTTCATATTTTAATTTTATCTACATTATTGTAATATCTGCAATGAAATGGCAACTCTTCCAATTATAGCTGCGTACAAAGGAACAACTCTATATGGACTCCACAAACTTTAGACAGATGCCTGGAAGCTGTTTTGAACTTCGAAAAATTGTCTTTCGAGGATGTTGTGAGTGCGTAATACATTTTCTTTTATCGCATCTACAGTCAAACGCAGTCATATTTTTATTAATTAAATGTCTATGGTAACTGAAAGTTAACTACTACTAGAATGAAGTTTTCATTAAAACCTTCGATGTAAAAATTAGTAAAATAGCCTATTAGTTATTCGGTTAGTTAACGTCGCATTCGAAACGATTCCGGCTTTTGGTGACGGATTTCGTTATTTGGAATTGTGCTCCAGTGGTAGCGACACATCAGGTGACATTACACTTTTCATATCTGCGCAATATTAACTAGAGAATTTTGAATTCCAACTGATTTAAAAGGTTTCGATGGTTCTTGCAATACGGTATATATATATTTATATATGTACCGTATTACGGTAAAAATGATTATGATTATTCATAATCACCACTAAACTTTGTAATTGTGATAAATCATTGAATATTTATCACATTTACCGGTAAGTTTATAAAATCCCCTACCCGTAATGGGGGATGTAAAATAAATTCAGATTATTTTGTAGAGTAACGATATCTTAATTCAAAAAATAAATAAATATTTTCAAATAACATTAAACATTTCGTTCTTAAGAATAAGAAGAAAGTCATGATCACTTACAGCGAAACTTACAATAATATTTCAATTCAAAATTTAAATAAAAGTGGCCCATTTGTACTTTAATTTCGGAAGTTATCTTAAAACAGATATATTAAATAAAAACATAAGTTATATAACATATGTCATAAAAGATATTCAATATTTTATTTGAAAAAAACATCTATCCAGCACGAAATTAGAAATACTACTGAAATCACGTGCCTCTGTCATCATAAATTTTGGAAAATTTATTGACTTTTATTACATTCCCCATTACGAGTTATGGATTTTATAAACTAACCTTGTAAATGTGATAAATATTCAATAATTTATCGCATTTACCAAGTTTAGTGGTGATTACGAATATTCACCGGTAATTATATATAATCACCAGTTAATTACATTTACCGTAACACACACATATATATATTTAAAGAATGTAAATAATTATTAATGTTAATTAGGCAAATTTTTAACTAAACAAAATCGCGTATTGCAACGCATATTAAAACCTCTAAAAACAAAATGAAAAAATTATTAAAATTTAGAGTCTATAAGTATTACAGAATTAAATGAAAAATATAGTTAATTATCAAAGTAACACACACACAATATTGAAAAAATTTAAAAAAAATTATGCAAAATTAAAAACATACAAAATATTACAATGAAAAAAATAAAAGTTTACCAATATACAAATAATACATAATAATTTTAATAAAAACATTTATAAAGCGTACATACATGTGTAAACATGTTTAAAAACATAAAGCGATATTTTTATATACTTTGCCGGCTAGCTCTCGAACGATAAGTCACAAATCCTGATTTTTGCACAATTTAATTTGTCGATTTTTGAAACGGAGTTGAAAAGTCTCATTTTTAAATTTTTGGAACTATTTCATCCAGAAATCAATCGATCCAAACAACACGGCATTCTTATGATATTCGGAACGAACATTTGTCCATCTTCCCATTACTATTTAAACTGCCATTTTCGTTTGAATTGTCAAACACCGAATCATGATCACGAGCTCGCGGCCGGCGTTTTTTCCGTCGAATCGTCGGTTCAAGTCCTGATGCCACTAAAGACACACCGTGTAGAGGAGATGATTCATATTAAATCTGTTGAGGTTCCAAGTTCTTCCATGGCGTGGTGTAGAAGTCTGGAGAGGGAAGGGCTAGCTCAAGTTCTCGTCACTTGACCGAGATTTAAAATTGAGAGGTTCGTCACCAACAGCCCTCTTCGTATTGATTCTACCTGTGGCGTTAATAAATGATCAAATTAATTATTTAATGAAGAAAAAAATTTATCAATTTCTTATTTACGTCAATAATATTTGCTTATTCTTTGGAAACAAGCATAAATAAAAAAAAGTATTTGTTTAAAAATCTAAACGAGCTTTTTCTGGTACTCACTTAGAGTGGGTTGTTCGTAGCATTTAGAAAGAATTATTTTTATATTTTAATGTAAAAATAAAGCTGAAAAAGATAAAGACAAAACAAGATAAAAGTTTTATACCACTGAAAAAGTTAAATTTCGCCTTACTGTCTTAAAACCTTTTTTCACCCTCTAAATGCATTATGATAATATATATATATATATATTCCAAAACTACTAAGGCAATAAAACGAAAAGAAGCGAACAATACAAATTTATACTAAACAATTCTTGTAGTGGGGAGGAGCTTTTTTATAAATAAATTTGACTGAAGGAGATTTACTGCTATTTCCAATTATTTATACTTTATTTTTGCATGAATTTCTGAAATAATAAGGAGTTACTTATGAAGTTTAAAAAAATTTAATTTTAGGGAGCAATTATCATTAATAGAATAAATCGCAATATGTCTATATAGTAGAAATAAAAGTTAGTACAAAGAAAAACAGTTAGTTTAGTTTTGACACAATAAAATAATATACAAATTTTGTACTACAAAATTAATACTAATTAAATATATTGATGTAAACTGTTATATAGTTATGATTATATTGTGAATGCTTATATATATATATTATATATTGAATTTGGACATCTTCGAAAACAATAGAGGGCAGCATTTCTGTTGATGGATGTCTGGCAACTCTCCTCCTACACATCCTTTTTATTATTTTCAATTTGATTGACTATAATTTTTCCTTAATTATTTAGTTTCTATTTTGTTATATTTTACTATTATCATTAATATTTTCTTTATAAAAATAAAGGAGAAGTTTACATTTTTAATCTTCGTCACTTTTTACAGCCCTCTCTTCATTTAAAATTTGCTTTTATCTTGGAGAAAAGAAACTTTTGATTCTCGTAGTATATTTCCCTTTCTCACGCTCTCTCAAAGGTGGTAGAGCAATCTTTAGGGCAATAAATGTAAATGCTATTTCAACTTTACAATTGGGGAATTCCAGTCTCCTCTTACCCCAATTCCAGAAGCACCAATATAAGCATCTTTATCGCCTAAGTGGGAAATTCCAGCCTGCACAACATGCCGAAAACCTTGCAATACTCAGAGCCATCTATAGGGTTTAATCAGTTTTTTTTTGTTCACCAAGAAAAATCTTAAGAAGACCCGTGTGGTGACCGGCTATGACAGAATAGCTCCACTGTAGCTCATGCATGTCGAAGAGTCGATTAAAATGGGTACCCAGCGTCTGGGGGTATAGCTGGTCACCCTGCCCCTGGGGATTATATCAGGGGACCTCAGGCATTTGCCTTCTTTCAGTAAGTATGGGCATCATGACTCCGAGGCATCCTAGTGATCTTTTTCTTTTCTACGGGGTTTACTGTAAACTCGGGTGAAGCGCCCGCGGGTTGACCTATCCATCCTTCTCTATTTTCGACCCTTCTGCTTGTCAACCAATTTATATCTTTTCTTCAATTTCTTCACGTCGAGACCACAGTTAAATCTTGTTTGGTGCAGCATAGCTATATCTGGCTCTTGCGCCAATAACCTATACACTCCCTCCCTCCCTCACATATTTCTTTCTAGAAAAGAACGAAGAAATTCCATTAATCCCTTGCAGTTCAATTAATATTCTTAAAATATTATTTAAAAGTCTCTTTTCATTAAAAAATTTTGTTTGGTGGTGAACAGTTATATTTTTCAATTCACGAGAGTAAAGACTGAGTATGCCATCTAGTAAAAGTATAAATAAATATTTGCTAGCACACACACCTTTTGCAAGAGTCTGTTACTTTGGTCAAGGTCACTCATTTTCGTTTCTGCTCCATCGGTTACCATGGTAGCGACTAATGTAACATCGCAACTGCACTTATTTTCAGCACATTAGTTGAGGACTGAATTCCTTTGTATTAAATGTAATGTCTATTTCAAATATCTATAACTGGTTTGGTTTTATTTCCGTCGCACAAGAAGCTACACGAGGGCTATTGGCAGAATACCCAAGGAGACCGAGCTCACCCAAAGTGTTTAGACCTGCAAACCGGCACCCCGGGAGGCAATCAGCCCCATATTCAGCATTTATTGACAAAATAACATAAGGTTTTACGTAATTTCAAGAAATCTAGGTTAAATAAAATGTACAAGGTATTTACACAACAGGAAATGTACATGACAGAAATACAGGAAGAAAAAAAAAAAAAAAAAAAAAAAAAAAAACTAACTGTAGGGATTTTCTTGCAGAAATAAGAAGCATAACAGGCTGAATGGCACAATACAAAAAACGTCCACAAACTCGTGAACAAAAATGAAGTGTTAGGCAAAGGTATGAATATGTATACAAACTACTGGGCTATTGCCGACGGACCTCGTAATTTTGAATCTTTTGACCTCCTCTCCTAATTTCCACACTACGCCAACGGGAAAAAATATCTATAAATAGCATGTTTCTTTCTTTTTTTTTTTTTTTAATTTTTTTTAAATTAAAGAAAATTAATTTTTGCAAAGTATTAGTATAATACTTATGCGTATACAAATTTATTTAACTTGAAAATTTCCAATGAGTTTCATAAAGTTCCTTAATAGTTCCGTTATATAAAGGTGTAAGAAAATCAGGTTAAACGAAACCCAACGATGATTGTAGAACTCAAAATTTCTTTTTCATTTGAAGTCTGTTTAAAAAAAATAAAACGAAGTGGGGAAAACAAGTGATGTCCATTCTCAACCATTGTTGCCATAGTTACAGATGGAAGTGGGGGATAAAATCTATGGCCTTGAAGCACATATTCTAAAGAAAAAGACTATAGCTGGTGATCCTTGGAGTAATCCTCTTACTTGTTTTTAAAGATTTCCTTTAAATGAGATGTATTTTTGCAGTACCAGTCTAATGAGAACACTAAATTTCTCAAATTTTTAGTTGGAGGGGTGTGGATGTTTCGAGAGGGATGGACCAGCTCAGGTGTCACTAGAATGAGACTCAAAATTATAATCACCAATAGCCCCCGCGTTGTATCTAAGTGCAACGTTAATGAACAATCGATTAAATATCAGATTTTAAAACCGTGTTGATATCGATTAAGCAATTGCAAAAGAACTTTTATCAGAAATTCAATATCAGAGGAATTCAAGAGATCTTCAAAATAAAAATTATAGAATAACTTTTTTGACTTATATGCTTTCAAAACAATCTTCACTACTTTTAATTTTAGCTGTATTGCTTTGGGTATTAATGGCCTCTTGTAACATGATTTGTAGCACGTTTCCTGATTTAGAAGTGTATGTTTTAAAACCATTTGTTACTGCACGAAGTTCAGAGGTATTGTTATGAAATATGAAATTCAGGCATAGAAAAATGTGTGGAAATTTAATATTTGTTGTTCAAACTTTTAGTTTTGAATCGATTCCTAATTCCTTAATAAATAAAAAAAAATAGTTTTATGAAAAAAGTTATGGTCTTGACAATTTTCAATGAATATTTTATAGTGTGATAAGACTTGCAAAAGAAGAAGAATTTTCACGTACTTTATCTACATAACCAAAGACGAAATATTTGTATAAATATCAAATTAAGTGTTCTTTATCTTTGAATGTAACATTAAATTTAGTTCTAAAAAATTTATGTTCCCAAACTTTTTAAATTTTCATAAACTTCCTGATGTGAACTATATATGTTAGAACTTCTATTTGTTCTTGATATATATATATATATATATATATATATATATATATATATATATATATATATATATATATATATATATTAACAAAATCATGAAAGAAAAAATTAATATTTATACATATCAGATAAAAATTTGCTTAAAAAATTAAGCAAATCAATATTTAATAACCAAAAATACAAAAAAATCGAAACAAATATTAAAGAATCAAACAATTTAAAAGAAAGCAAAAAGATAGCATAGCAAAATTTTGGATAATGGAAATATTGTAATTCTCATGTTCCATACTTTAAAATGGTATAATTTGCGTTTATACCAGTAATTACTAATCAAACCAATACGCTTCAGAGAATTATATTATAAAAAACACAGTAACAAACCAAATATCAAAAAAATTAACCTCAGAATAAAGAAGTTAAATATAATAAACACTGTCAATTTCACTACAAAAAACCAAATTACGCTTAACTAATCATCTAAAATATTGTAAAACTAATTGAAAATCTAAATAAAAAAGTGAAATATTGATTAAACCACAAAAATTAATAAAAAAAAGTAAGCACTGTAATACAAGATGTAGTATAAAATATTTACTGATGACACGACATCAGAATAAAATGCTGAAACATTTTAAAGACAACAAAAACAATAGCAGAAAATGAATTATTCAACCGGTTAAAAAAAAAAAAAAACTCAACTCCATGAAAAATTTCATCGCTAAAGTAAAAGCTGATTGAAACCATGTAAGTAAACTGATTGATTTAAGGAAAGAGAATTAATAGAAATTTTTTTCAAAAATAAAAATAATAAAGGGAGAAATTTATATAAATATAAATAAAAAAAATTAGTTATATTTATAATTTTTATAATTAAAACTTCTTTTTAAAATTTTTTTCGATAACCAACCTTTGCATGCCCAAGTAATATCGAAATTATTTAAGTATTTCGAAAATAGTTATGTAAATTAAATAGTTCGATATTTCTCGGTAAATAATTATACAATATGTTTCCAAAAATATTTAAACTTACATTACTATCAAAAGAAGGCACTTAAAAAAATGGAAAACAGTAATTATCTCTCTCGTCATAAATATTACTAACAAACCACTTATTAACAATTTTTAAGTTCATCTAAGAAATCCGTTTCGTGAGAATTCACATTTGTTCACATCACAAACACGCGCTTTATGTTTGTCATTACAACGCCGTCTAGCGGTTCACGCTTGCTCTCTGCCTGTGCATAGAAAGGTGAACATTCCTTGTTGAGATGTTTTCCATCGCTTCTTAAATTTTTGCCCGTGAGTATTGAAACATCCTGTATACGACTTTCGTTAGACTCCACTCCTTAATAAGATCGTGATTTTCCTCTAGTTTTTTATTGATAAAACTGTCATGGTTAGGATACTTGGGCTCTAACTAAAAAAAAAAGGGAACACAAAATTGTAGTTTTTGAGAGCAAGGTTCTCAGATGTATTCTCGAAAAAGAAAGTGGTTTGGGCGAAGACGTTTTAATTCTGAAATTTATAGAATTTTCAATAAGCCTGATATCATTAAATTTATTAAAGTGAAACGAATGAACTGGGCTTCTCGTGTTGTTAGAATGGTTGAGAAAAATTCTAAGAAAGAAAATTTCCGTTGTAAAGCCCTTTACAGGTCAGAAAAGAGGAAAACCAAAACTACGGCGGCTTGATTCTGTTGAATTGGATTTTAAGGGGATTGGGGAGAGGAACTGGGAGACGAAGGCAGGTTATCCAGGAGGAATCTCCAAAAGAATGCCCATCCTGTGCAGTTAGTCAAATAGGATAATGACTAAATGATTTGTTTGGCTCATCAGCATTTCATTGGGCTTTTTACGACTGCAAAAAATTTGACTAATCTGACGAATTCCATAAACAGTTCTATCGGGGGGTTTACTGGTACTGGTTCAAGGGGTCATTGCGTGTGTCGCGCTTCACGGGACACGTGTTTAAGTGCCCCGTGAAGCCAGGGAGGGCACATGTCAAAAGGAACAGGCACAATAACTCCAAGATATGTGTAATTGGCTGGGTTTGGACTACAGGGAAGTTTAATGATAGCAGGGACTGAAATATTTTTTTTGATCATTTAAAATCAATGAATCATATGGTTTGGACAGTTGCAACAGAACAATGTGATACCTCACACGTTGAAAGCGCTTACTAAGAGGCTCCAGATGCGATTTCCATGCTTAAGCACTCTTCTTTGGCACACAAATAACATTTCTAATAACATAATTTATAACGTATAAATAACATAATTTATCATTAATAATACTTGAAAGTTTATTATCTTTTATTTAAAAAAAATCTAAATATTCCGCTTCGTTTATATTTGGATTAGTTTGAAATAAAACTTAAATATTACGGATAAAAAGATAAGAAATATTTACCATCTTTATTAAATCTTAATTTGAAAGAACGAGAGCATTTGGTAAAGTTTTAATCTTATTTATTATTAAAAATAATCGCGACAGGATCTTAATTTTTATCTATTATTTTTATGACTTCTCTACATTGTAGCCATCCAAAGTTATACATTTCTCACAGTATATCTTGACCTTTCGAAGGCTGTCATTGTGAACTCGGCAGATTGGATTTTGAGTTCTGAATTCTTCATACTGCACGTCCCTTTGAACTGCGGATTCCCAAAACCAAGCAGATCAACATTAATAGCTGTAACTTACAACTTTATGTACATAATTGATTGATTGTTTATTAACATCCCATTCAGAAGCAACGCGAGAGTTACTGGGGATGAACATCGTAATTTTTTATTTTGATCAAGTGGCGAGGACGACACCTGAGCTGGCACCTCTCTCTACAAACTATAACACCTCACCTGGGGAAGATTTGGGACCTCGATAGCAGTTAACGTGCATCTCAGCTCCGCTACATGGCAGGTATTTAGAAGCATCAGGACTAGAACCCTCAACTCGGCGAAATGGACGCAGGCTTCGAGTGACCGACTTCGATCATGACCACTTGGTTGCCGCGGCCAGAAGAGTGGGTAAACAAATATTTCACTGTTAACTAATCAGATCCTTTTACTTTTCAAGATTGTGTGTAAAGTACTAAACCGTCATTAATTAAATCAAATTAATCATTAATAAATATAGGTAATGAATAATCGTTAAAAAAATAACTTTCAATTGCGTCTTTATATTTTGTATCTTTCTAAATATACAAGGGAATGAAAATGATCTGTGAATGCAACTTCACAACGATACATAAATTGAAGGGGATTGTAAATATAAATTAGGAGAGAGTGGTCTCTGATAGTTAAGTTTTTTGAGCGTCTTTCTGAGGCAGTGGTTTTAAAACCACAACAGTGAAATTAAGTATTATTTTAATATATAGAAATTTAATTTTTTTAATGTAGCAAAATACGTAAGAGTAAATATATCTATGAGTTGAATTAATTACCTATAACTTTCTTACTTCTATTTTTATTTTTATTCATGCTATTTCATAACTGCCTGCAATGGAATAAACAACGATAATCTTTATTATTCCTGAAACTTTTATTAGATTTTGTTCTCCACCATAAAAATGACACAATTATTGTAAACTCAAGTACATTTTCTCATACACAAATTCTAAGCATGGCTGTTATATGATATGCGATTCCACTCAAATATTATTTCTCTCTAATCGTGTGTTATTCTTTCAGATATTTGTGATTTCATTTCAGATATTAATAATTTATTACATTAATTACGCTCTAAAACAAACGCACACGGAAAGTAATATTAACATTTACTTTTCTTATGCGTTTCACATAAAAATATTTTGGAAGTACTTTATTCTCCTCAGAAATTACATATATTTTTCCGTATCATTTTGGGAAAAATAATATGTTTAGGTAGAAAATTAGACAAACATGGGTACACTTGATATCATTTTAGGTACATATATAGATACAACACTAGACACCATTTTTTCTCCACTTTCTTGAGAGGACCGGTTAACCTGGTAGTTGAAAGCACGAGCTTTACAACCACCATTGTTTCTGATGAGTCACAAATTCGAGTCTATATTTCACCCTAGAACATCCCATGGATTTGCTCTACGCTTAAATTGAGCCTCTTTTCCATTTTCTTATTGCTCTCAGGGGTTTGTCTTCTGTAAGCAAATATGGGCAACACCACCTCGAGACATCCTGGTGATTTTTTTTTCTTTGCTATGAGGTTTACTGACTTCCACGAACACGGCTGATGCTCCACCCGGCATACCATAGCGATCTTTCTCCATTTCCGACCCTTCTTGTAAACTAATTCTTACCTATTATCCATTTTTTCAAAAGTGTAGACCTTGTTGGACGTTTCATAGTCACATCTGGTGCCATTAAACACCATCATCATTCGCTCACTTACCAAGTTCTTATTAGGAACGATGCGGAGTTCGCTGATAAAGGAATAAGCTCAGACGATATT
Source organism: Nephila pilipes (assembly GCA_019974015.1). Taxonomy (NCBI): domain Eukaryota; kingdom Metazoa; phylum Arthropoda; class Arachnida; order Araneae; family Nephilidae; genus Nephila; species Nephila pilipes. The sequence continues at coordinate 25,236 of BMAW01045918.1, forward strand.
CTCGTTATTTAACGATAGTTCTAAATTACGGGGTCTGTTATATTAATAACTGTTTTTTTTTGTAAGATCTTTTTTGTAAGATAAATACACACAAACAAAAATAGGGGAAATTGACCATGTGAATAGACGATTTCACTGCATTCAAGCTATTTCGCAATCGCACTGCTGCTGCTTCCTCGAAAATATTCGTTCTATAGTTGCTCACTTTAGAGAGACTTATTAATTTCGTTTTTATGAAACTTTTATTTCTGAAGATGAATATTAATACGTTTGGGATTTTATAATGTAGGATTGATTTTTTCAGCTGTCATGGCAATTGATGATTGGTGTCTAGAGGGCGTATCCAGGGAGAGAGAATAGAGAGGGTAGTTTTGACACGAAGTGAGTAAGGGCGAGACCACCAACGCTGAAGTCAGTGGATTAATATTTCTCAAATTCCTTTTACAATCACCCTCCCCCCTTGGGAGCTTCCGTTCTTAGGATAAGGACGGAAATAATGGCGTCTAGCGATATTTTCCCTTCTCATGGTGTTTACTGTGTTTGATAAATGCAAGTGACACGACCTTTGAAACCTTAGTTATTTTTTGCCTGTTTTTGACCCTCTCGAGCTTTTTCTTTATTGTATTTTTTTCAAATGTTTAGTTCACAGTAACATCGTGTTTTGTTCGGTATAGACACAAATATCTCTAGCATCATTAAACTCCATCATTATTTTTGGCCACACACATAACCTCTTCATGATGGTTTCGTACTCTTTTCAACTAAAATTCGGCACTGGTTGACAGATATGGATTTTTCGCCCCAAACCCACTACCACTTCCACTTTGGCGCTCTTTTCCAGAATTAGGGTAAAAAACTGCTTCAATAGAATTATGTAGAGTAATAATTATTAGACATTACGTTTAATAAAATTGGACAGGAATGGGCTGTGCGTGTGCCATTATAGTAAAGGTAAACAAAAAGCTAAAAAAAAAAAAAAAAAAAAAAAGAAAATATGAAGAGCTGAGAGTATAAAAATAAATTAATAACCGCGTCTTGGTGAAAAAAGTATGAAATGGGAAACCTAAAACCACCGGAGTTCTGCTCATTAAAATTATTAGGGATGAATCAATGTTGGTTCAATTTATGCAACACGCTATCTAGAAAGACAGTCAGAGACATTGTTTTCATGCAAACTTATATCGTGAAATTCAACATCGTATAATATTACAGGAAGTGGGGGCCATTTGTAAAGATATATAACTGCAAATCAGACTGATAAAAAGTCGCAATTAAACGTGACACATCCAACACAATATTGAGGAACCAGTGTTAAGCATAGGGAAAGGAGAATCAAGATGGGACTAATTAAAAAAGATGCACTCTGCACAAAGGAGACCTGGGAAGACCCCCACTACCGCAAGGGGCCGACCCCCGTGATTATGAGGCGTAAGTTAATTAAGCGCGTGCAATTTTAACGAGGCCACATAATCAGGATTTGGGAGAGCGCAAGAAACAATGCGCCTATCGATTGACTTTTGATGTCTTTTCGCGGAGGCTTCGCTTTTAATGAGCTAATTGCCCTCTCTCTCTCTCTGCGCCCCATTTTTTTCGCCGCCGCCCCAGACTTTCAATCCAATTTTCGCCCCACGTTTAATGAGAGCTCGCCGACACTGGTTGAGGTTCGATGCGGAATCGGCATTAAGCCCGATAATCGTAAATCGTAATCGTTTCCGGGTTTTATTTTCGTGTTAGGGTCTCATTGGAATTTCGACTCGTTTGAATGGACGACCGCCCTCTTTTTTTTTTTTTTTTTACTCTCTTAATTTGCTTTTCTGTTATTCCGATTTCGCGTTTTTAAAATTAAGATCTTTTATCTTTCAAATGAAGTACTCCGTAAATATCTATTGCTATTTGTTCTTGTCTTGGTGTTTAACTTATTACGACTGCAAAATCAAAAATAAATATTTTCCCCCTCTTTGTTTATGGTCCTTTTAATAATTTTTGTTTTCGGGAGGCCGAACTAGATAATAATTTGACGCAAAAACATTCAATCGCTTTTAATAACACAAAAATACTACATATACTTGGAAAAATAATTTTATTCATCTTCGATATAATCTCAATTTGAACTCTCATCAGATCATGACTTTTTAAAAGCCTTCAAAGTGTTATCTAGTTATTCAATTTTATTCTCTTTTTCTTATCCGTT
>BMAW01045926.1:1112-26214 GCA_019974015.1 Nephila pilipes
GACATACAGAGGGAAGTAAGGTACATATATGCAAATTAAAAAAAAAATTATGCCTGCTAAATATGCAAATTAATAAAGTATCAGCCGTTCGTCTCATACGTTAATTATTTTTAAATTTAACAATGATGTCAGAAAACGCGTGACTTAATGGGCCTGACAAACCCCTTTAAATGTTTCCCTGAAGTGCGTATTTTTTATTCTAACCATTGTGCTAAGGTTTAACCTACAAATTTAGAAAACACATGAGAAATAAACAACAGATATTTGAACATTCGGACGCCTTTGAGAAAAGTCTCAAAGTAAGTCTGCATAAAGATGGGGTCATTTGGATGGACTGCCCCTCTTATCAGTCACGCATATGTTACCGTTTTCAGATTTTAGGGGATTTGGGAACAAGAAAGTTATAGCTCTTGATGAGTACTCTAAAGCATAGGTACACTAGCTACAAGTACGCCAGATGGAAGAATTGTAAGGTGAACGAATTCATTGAGTGCTTATTCACATCGTAATTAGAAGACACACGAGTTTTATCGACGACACACCTCGTAATTTTGAACCTCGGTGAAATGAACAGAATGAAACCTAAGCTTACATTTCCCTCTCCACACTTCCACACCATGCCAACGCGATGACTTAGACATTTGAAAGAGTTCATGTGGATTTTCCCATATACACAGTGAGTCTTTGAAGTATCAAGACTTGAACCTAGCACTCTACGAAAACAAAGCCATCCGCGAGTTCACGACCATGACCTATGTACGACCACCCGTCAAGCTCTAAGCACATCATTTGCCACAATTCTGAACATTATGTAAATAATGATGTTCACTGAGGTTCACCCTGTAAATGCCAATACTATTAATAGACTAGTGCATGCTTCGATATCTCTGGCACAAAGACCATAACGGAAATTTGGCCTTACAGCTCAACAGAGAATGTGCCACGAAAATGCATCTTGGAGCTTGGCCGAATAGCACCTGATCATATTTAGTGATGACTTTTCCTTTTGTCATAATGAGAATGATAACCACATCATTGTGTGAAGACGACGCGGTCAGAGCTGCGATGGATAATTTGTTGTCACTCATCACACATTCAGACAGCGGAATGAAATGGTTTGAGATATAATTTCATACGATGCTCGATCACCTCTGGTCACAATCAATGGCACTTTGAAATGGCATTAAGATGGAAACAAATATTTTTTGGGAATAATTGTTTCATACAAATCATAAGTTATGATCAAATTCTATTTGTAATATATAAATATATAGTTATTGAGCAGAAAGTCTTATCTAAGGATACTGCCGAAACACTGTTACATAGTCAATCGCGTGGCTGACATTTTCACCCAATTAAAGGAAACGTCTATTTTTCTGCGTAACATTTGCATTTGCATACTGGAAAATAAACAGATTTCTTCTGTGAGGATGAATTGAAAGCTACCTAATGACCCACACTTCTGCAGAACTCATTTAATATTCAAAGCAATTAAAATATACCATTGAGCACAGGTTTTCCCACGCGAATGCTGGAAAAATAAGATTTCCCCACTATCACAAAATTTTCGAGATTTACATGCCAGTGTTCAATCGGCTAGTGTTTACTCAAGACACCATAAAGAGCGTCTACAACTCCATGCAACGAAGTGTGGTAGAATGTATTACAATCATATTCGGCCCAACATCCTGTTGAGTTTTATAATGATTTTGTATTTTGACCAATAAATATCTCATCATCTTGCATCCAGTTCTTAAACATTTCTTGTTGTTGGGGCGTACTAACTTTCAAATATCATTTCACTCTGACTATTCTTTCTAAATGTCCTTTTCTTGTGATGATAAAGGCATTATTATTCCTTCACGATCAATAATCAATTCAAAACGTCAATTCATTATTCAATTCCAATCAAGATCAATGTTATACAAATTTATTAATTTTAAATTACTTTCACAGTTTTACGGTAAGCTATTAACTCCCTAACTTCTTTCAATTTTTGTTTAATTAATGTAAGTGCTCACACTATATTGATGATCCTAGCAGGAAATCATTAACTATGATAAGAAATCAACAAATAGTGCTATCTAGTGCTAACTCAATATATCATTAAGATGGCATCATCTAAATATATAAATTTCTCAAACATGCAGAATTACCTTCATCAACCAAAATTCTTTAAAATTCCGTAATTAGTTCCTTCATGATTTATGAATATCAGATGATTTAATTTCACTTAAGGTATTGAATCAAATATTCTTTAAAGATTGTGGTCGTGATAGCCAGTGGTAATGGCCGAGATCTCACTGCCGGCTGGTTTCATTGAGTCGCTATTAAAAAATACCATTGAAAAAGTGTTTGTGAGGAGAGGAATAGGTTGCTAACCAGTTTTAAAAGTAACGCTGCAGAATAAGTATAATAGTAGAAACAGAGTTATTATGTTATTACCAGAAATATAAATAGGACTTATGAACTGAAGAGCACACGAGCCGATTTAGAACAATGTAAGAAAATCTAAACAGTAAATTGGTGCAATCGTTTCATGAACAAAAAAAAAAAAACTCGTAATACGACAAAAAGCAAAAAACTAGACGAAAATTACCAGAATATTTTGACTCTAAAGTTAAGAGTTTTTACAAATTGATAACCTAAGTACAGAATGAGAACCCTATGACAAGTAACTCAACAACGTAAGTGAAGATGTACTTGAGGAGTTATTTGCCTTAGATAATGAATGTCAGAATTTTGGAGTATTTAAAATACAAAGGTGAATACTTAAGTTTTATTTTATGATGTTTTTAAAATATTTCCATAAATTTCAGTCTACCTTTTTTTGTATCCGTCCTATAAGATTAACCCAGATTTTGGAGGCGTTTTTTAAGATTCTACTAACGTTTTTAAGGTTCTACTAACTTAAAATATACCGTTGTTAAGTTATGGGATACTTAAACTTCATCATGAGAATTCCAAATGTTAATCAGAAGACAAATTTACCATCCCATGAAAATTCTGTAAATAGCGATTGTTATTTAACTGAATTTTTTTAGCAAAATAAACTTTAATTACCTATTCTTTTCAACATTTTTTTAATATCTCTTTAATAGAAACTGATATAATAAAATTGACGGAAAAAAATTCCTTAGACAAGTTGGTTGGTTGCCTTTTTTACCCTAACACTAGAAGTAAAAAGAGGACAATTGACGACTGACCTCATAATTTTAAATCTTGGTGAAGTAACGAGGACGACACTTTAGTTGACACCTCCCTTTCCTAACTTTCACACTACGACTACGGCCTTAGAAGACAAACTATTACTAATAACTCATTATTTTCAACATGTATCCCTTTTAAATCTTTTGTAATATTGGGGACACTCAGTATTTTGAAAAAAATATTTTTTATTTATTTCACTCTAAATAATACGTATGTTGAATATGAGTTTTATGGAATAACAATTATATAAACATCTCAAATCAATTAAGACTTTTCATCATAAGTTTCAGTCACAACTAATTTAGTTTTCTATTCAAAGTGAAGTTTTTCTTAGCATCACCATTTAAATGCAGGTAACTAATGGAGAACTTAATTTTCCTTTTGCTAGTAGTTTTGGACTATATCCAAACCTACCAGAAAAAGGTTAATAAAAAATCATCTTAATCAGAAGCTGAAATCTATTCACGTATTTCTTTAAAAAAAACATCTATAAAGTAAGCTTTTTTAAGAATAGAAAGATTTATCTTGTGTGAAACCCATTTATGGAAATAGTTGAGAACACTTTTTTTACTAAGAAAATGAAGTAATTAATGTTTGTTCTTGTGTTTGAAAATTATTTTAAAATAAATGCAAAATATTTGTAGATTGCAATAAGTAAAATGGGGGACAATATCATGCAAATAATTTCAATAATCAAATTTTGTTTGAGACATGCAAGATTTTAAAAGTGAAATTTAAAATTGATTCTAAAGAATTGGCATATGCTAAACTTAAGACAGTACACTATATAATAAATTGCACTCAGAAGCAACATGAGGATTATAAGCACTGGACGATAATTACTTTTAACCAGGTAACTGCTGTTATGCGATCTCACTGACTCATCAAACTCCATCCATAAACATTTCCAACCATTTAAAATCATAAGTGAACCTTGCCTGTGACAGTAACTTCATGTGAAGGATTTTCAAGGTCTATACCAAGAATAATTGCTAAAAAGAGATTTTAATTCACCCATTTTTAGTTTCACGGTCTGGCATACCTCACCTCATCAGTTGCAGGGTTATTCTAAAAACACGGAGAAAGTGCAGTTTGCAGTGAATTTTCTGACCACTATCAATCGCCAGTCGTTGTGTGCTTTTACGGTTTCAATCTGTCAAATCAATATTTGAAAAATTTGATAGACTTACTTTTAGGAAACTTTTACAGAGAATACATGTATTCTTTCTTGATTTCTATGCGCTGAAAGTGGCAGACGAATTTGAAAAATCGCCTGTGATATTTTAAAAATGAGTTATTTAGTTATTTTGGCTATTTAATCTTTTTTTTTTTTATCAAATAATGTATTGCTTTCTGGGACACCTCAATACCTTGGAGTATCTAATTAATTGTTATGTTAAGTATATTGTACATTTTAAAATCATGATTTACTTTTTTAAATGTAAAATATGAAGCAAAATTGAGAAATACATGATTTACAACAGTGCATTAATATAGATTCGATATAAATATGTATATATATATATATATATATATATATATATATATATATATATATATATCGTTACTACATGTTATATAAATTTCTGAAATTCATATTTTTAGTATAGAATGTATTTATTTAGTTTATTTTTCATATTTTTTCTGTAATATTACTTTAATAGAAATATTTATAAATTATTTTAATAATTATTTATACTCATAATTAACAGTTATAAATATCTAACATTAATATATCTGTATAAAAATAAAAATATTATTTATAATTATAATTTACAGTTATTAATTACACTTATAATTATTGGTAAATATATATTTTTAGAATATATAATAATAAATAATTCTATATAATAAATAATTGTAAATAACTATAATTCTAAATAGTTGTAATTAAAACTAGCACCTTTATGCGATCATAAAGTCACTTATACTGTAAGAACTTAGCTATCCTTTCCTAGAGGTAACCATTGTGAAGAGTGGTAAGCTCCAGCCGTGTTTGAGAGTGTAATAAGAGATATAGACCTATGTTTGAAGGCACCATGAGCAAGTGTCTGGAGAGATATTAAAGTATATTTACAGTCATCTGAGAAGTCTTTTTGTTGTGACAGAAAAAATTAAAATGAGGAATCTGTGGAATTTTAACCTAATGTTTCGAAACAATTTAAGGTCCATAGGGCTGCACTCCAGATACCAGCAGTGAAACAAAAGTTTATAAACGTTAAGAACTGTCACTGTTTTTTGAATATTGATAGTGTGATATATTGATAATTGCTTGCTAATTGATATTATTCAGTGTGTAATATTTATTGCGTGTAATATTCATCCACGGATTAAAGTTCCTCATCAGAACAGAAGTTACCGCAACATATCCAATCATAGACCCTACTTTTGAGACGAAAGAAATTTCCGTACTATGTTTTTTTTCTGAAATTTAATTTACCATGCCTATAATTGGAAAATTTACAAGAAGCCTAGTTAACTCTCATCTTTGAGGAGATAGTTTCGGTGATTCCCGATTGTGCAAAACTATTTGACTTAATAAATAATATCGAGAAAGGTGATTTGAGCATTAATGACATTGAATTTTTTCAAAATGTTGTTGACTATATTATTGAGGAAAAGAGAGAGAATGAATACACCCGAAAACGAAACTAAGTTAGAATTGAAGAAATTATACTGGCGCAATTACAAAACAATTAGAATTAGCAAACATTCAAAAAAGAATGCGCTCAAAATTCTGACTATGAAAAAATTAAGTTATTACAATTAAAAACGGGATTACAGTTAGAAAATCTTAAATTAAAACTCACCGAGATATGATAACATATAGATACCTTAAATAGAAGCACTGAAAGTTTAACTAAATAATTTCTTTGCTCACTCGAGTAGAATCATATAACCTTTTCTTATCCAATTAATCGAAAAAGCATTATAAACAAACAAAAAAAATGTCCCAGAAGAACCAAAAGTGGGAATACTATTAAATATATTAGGAGAAAAATTATCAAATTTATTAAGGAATGTAAAATGGAAGGATATCTTTGAGAATAAGAAACTTTAGTCTATAATATTAAAAGAAAGTTTAAACAGTGTTCGCAATGCACAAAAATTTCCTAATGAGAATTTCATACAGTTCGCGTTGCGATTATCCGATAATTTTGAATATTGTTGTCAGTCGCTTTAAATCAACGGTTTTAAATCTTTATGAGAATTAATTGTTTCGGATAAAAAAATTTAGTGACCTTGATTGAAAACTGAAAATCCACAAGCAATAAAACCAGGAGAATCGTTTTTGTAAGACACAGCAACTTGTTATAGAATGCGATATTTATCTTTCTTCGAATGGCAAATGTAAATATGAGTCAACAACAAATGAAAATAGAAGTTATCAAATAATGAACAAAACAAAATATCTTCATAACTCAGGGTTTTGGAAGAGCATTTCTCATGAGTTTTTATCAAAAATAAAAAAGCCAAAAAAAATGTGCCATGTGTAAAACTGAGAATCATGCTTTATATTTATGTCTGCAATTTTAGAAGCTTTCAGTTCAAGATCGCGTTGAAGTACATGAAATGAATTATCTGTTTTAAATATTTTGCTCTAGATTGTTGCGTTAAGCGACGAAAAGGTAGAAATTGTTTTTGTGAAAAGCTCATAGTACGAGTAATCGAAAAATGATTCATTTTTCAAGAAGCATCATCAAACCTGAGGCAGAAATAAACAATTCTGGAAAATCATCTGCCCTTGAAAGTCAAAATAAAGAATTGATGAACGATTCCCTTCAATCCTGTGCACTAAATAAAAATATTGTAACCAGCAGTTTGCAAATAATTAAACAAAAAATTGTTTTTTTTTAGTTTCTTACCAGTTTTGGCTAAAAATAAGAATGGTGACTTGGAAGAAGTTAGGTGTCTATTAGATGTTAGAGGTCAAACATGCTAAATAAGTTCTACTGCGCTAATTGTTTGAAACTTAAAAAGAAAAAAAAAACACTTTTATCTAGTGCTTAAGTGGTTCATCATTGACGGTTTATGGATGTGTTTGAACTACAATAGCGAATAAAAGCAAAAATATTCAAAAATAATTAAATATGTTAATAGTTCTAAAAATTACTGATTTAACTCCCCCAAACTGTTTGACTGTTATGTTGAAATCTCAGATTCAATTCCGTGGGTTGATTGTAATTTTAATGTTCCAGGAAAAATAGATTTTTCATTATGCGCATAATTGTTTATGAACTTTTGAGGTCTGGGCAAATATATGCGTAAAATTTACGTTTGCCTTTACAAAATAACAGAATTTGCTTATGTTGCCAACAAGTTAGTGAAACTAAGCTTTGTAGTGAGTTTATTCAACCTGTAAGAAACACTTTGCTCGTACACGTTTGAGAAATGAAAGGAAGTATGTCGTTACATGCCCCTTAAAGAGTATAGTTTGTATTTAATGAAATTCTAAGGACATTGCTCTCAGAAGACTCAAATCGTCATGGACTCATTTATCCAGAAACGCTGAGTATTTAATTCTATACAAAACTTCATAGATGATTATTTAAACTTCGCCATGTCAGAGAAATGGCGGAAGAAAGGGAACCCAATGTGGTGTACTACGCCACATATCACGGAGTGTTAAGACCCAAGAAAACATGAACAAAATTACGTTTTGTATTTAACTGTTTCACATTGACCACTAATGGTAATTCACTGAGCTCTTTTCAGTACAATAATAGAGTCATCTAAGAAGACTTATTTTCGATAATGATAGGGTTTAGAAAGCATGTGTATGCTTTGACAGCCGATGTGAAGATAATGTATCGAACGATACTCATAGATCCTATTTAACACAAACTTCAAAGAATTTTGTGGAGTGATACACCTAATGCGTCACCTAAAGTTTATGAGTTAGTTACAGTTACTTATGGAACTGTCAGTGCTCCCTATCTGGAAATGAGGACTTTAAAATAATTGTCCATTGACGATTAGAGTAATTTCCCGATAGTATCACCTGTGTTTCTCGATAACTTTTACATGGACGATAGTGATATGTAGAACTTAAACTTTAAAGGAGGTTAAAAAGTTATAGCAACAACTTATAGTTAATGCCAAAAGCTAGAATGTAGCTTCATAAAATGATGCACAAACCATTCAGAATTATCACCAAGTGTCGATGGAAATTATAATTCCTTAAACCCAAGTAAAACCCAAACATTAGAAGTGTCCTTTAAAACAATAAAAAGTCTGCATTTCTTTTCGATTCAAAGTGAAGCTTGGTACTTCATTCACAAAAAGTAGCGTGTTATCAACTATATCAAGATTATTTAATCCTATCGTATTACTTCGTCCATTTCTTACTCTAGACAAAATATTCACTTGGAAATTTTGGAGCTTAAAGATTAAATGGATTGACCCACTTCCAATTGCAAAGCATCAAAAATGGCATTAAGTTTTTAATTATGTTAGATACACCAATAACATTAATATTGAGAGACTAATTGTGACTGAAAATGTTACCCAGATAGAGATCCATGGTTTTCTAATACTTCAAAATGTTCCTTAGAAACAGTGGTTTATTGTTGGTCTATCAGTTCTACTAGCGAAACTACGGTTAGACTGGTGAACAGCATATTGAGAGTAACGCCAGTGAAAAGCCTTATAATCGCAAGGCTTGAATTCTGTGTGAAGTCTTACTATCAAAATTAGTGAAAATAGTCCTTGCTCCAATGAAAATAGGAACAACAGTTTTCTTATGGAGTTATTCCATGATATTGCTTTCATTGATCCCAAAGGATCCAATGAATCTAGAAACGTAAGAGCAGTACAGATTTGCTGTCATTCAAGAAAACACATCTATGAATCAATGAGGTTATGTGTCATCTGAGCTGAACTCAGCAAATATCCTTTAACGTGAGAGGAGTTTGTTAACAACAGATTGTGAATCAACAGTCTCATATTTCTGTTTGACAATGTTTATCCAAAGCAAGCAATTTATGTGCCCAAACAAATGTGAGGAATTGAAAGAAGAACTTAAAAAATCTTAGTGGGATGAACTCGAAGAATGTTTGTCTGCTTTTTAATGTGACTGTAAATAATTTTATTCATGAAATACTTGATTTGAGTAATAATTATTTTACTGGTCTTTGTATTTTTAGTTATGTTTTCAGGTTTTAATATAATACTAAGAATCCTTTATACGTAGTATATGGGCCACTTGAAAAAGATGAATTAACCATGCAGAAACCATTTTAATACAAATGGTTCAAAAGAAGCGATTTTCAACTGAGATTAAATGTCTTAACTAACAAAGAAGTCTCCTCCCAAAGAGTAAGTTAAAATCATTAAAGCTGTTTTTAAATTCTGATGGAGTCATGAGAGTTGGAGGACACTTAAGTAACTTAGGTTATAATTTTTTCAAGAAGCATCCTGCTATTATTTCTTAGACTCATAGGTTGACTTTACATGTTGATTATATTAATGTAAAAAAAATCCCATGTAAATACATCATCATTATTTAATTACATAAGAGAACATGTTTGGCCTTTGAATGGTTAGATCTACCTGTCGGTAAAGTAGTTCATAAATGTATCATTTGTTTTAAAGTTATCTCATCTCTAATAATGGGTGACCTACTACAAATCGAGTAAAACCAAATTTTCTATTTAACTATTTGTGCTGGTATGGATTTTTGTGGTCCTTTTCTTTTTTGTCAAGTATAGAAATCAGCGTAAGGGTGGTTTTAATTTATGTCTGTATTTTTGTATGTTTATTTCCAAAGCGTGTACATTTAAAATTGATCAGAACTTAGTGCAGAGGCTTTTATAGTAGCGTTAAAAAGATTCATTGCCCGCGATGGCAAAAGTGCTAAATTGTATTTTGATGTTGGCGAAAATTTTCAGGGGATGAATAAGGAAAATATGAGGTAACATAAAATGGTTCAGAATACAGAAAATAATTGACTGGTTTTTCTTTTAACTTTTTTTTGTATTAATGCTGCTGATTTAAAGTAATTGAGAAGAAAGCAATGAGATCTAACACATCGGTAGCCAATACATCACCAAAATATTTCCCAAAATATTTAATTCATAAGTTTTCGATATCGCGTAAAGACTGATGTATAACAGCTGCTTTGATTTCGTTAACTCAGTGTTAATCCATTGGAATTTTTACTTTTGTCCTCAAATCCAGACTATTTTATTTATTTGGATATAAAACATAGAATCTGGAATAATAAAAAAAATAATAAATGCTCTATGGAATTACTTTTTCTACCCGAATTTTTAAGATATTCTTAAAGATTAGAAACTCCATAAGCAAATCGTTAAAATAGTCGTAAAAATGTTTTTCAAAATTGGAAAAATGGGATTTAGGAGAAACCTTCATTATTTTTTGCTCTTACGGATACACCATTTTGCACTCAAAACCTTAAATTTGTCTAGATTTGAGAACGAAACCAGAAATTCTATAGAATTAGCAGATTTTACACTAGATTTAAATACCTGGTAGAGAGAAGACTTGAAGAATTTAAAGTAGTTTTTGGTCAAAATGTATTAAAATGGGTTTTTTTTTATATATTCAAACAAATACTGGATTTATATTTATCCTAATGGAACATGTAAATAAAATTAATTTTTAAGAAGTATTGAACCGAATATTAGTGAAAAAATATGTCGCACAAAAGGTACTTTTTTAATTTTATATTTATATTAACAATGAAAATCAATCTGAAAATCACCAACTAGAGTATTTATTTGAAGTATTTTGAAAGATATTTCTTATTCGTATTTAAATACATTCCAAGGGACATTTTTAAGGTAATTCAAATAAGCATCACAAGTATACACTCATATAAATGTTGTTTTCGTTTATTTTTCTCAAGACACACACACACGTATATTAACTTTAAATATCTCATAAAATAAAATATGTATTCTATATAAAAGAATATGTTCTGTATTTCAGGTTTCGATTATAATTAGGAAAGAAAATAATTTAATTTTTAGTTTTACCACAGTTTAAATTTTTTATATTGTTATGAATGCAGTCAGCGAAAGGCAATTTTATTTATGAAAAGTAGGAAATATAACAAATCTTTGAACTCGAATTCCAAAAAAATTACGAAACATGTTTCTTTTTACGTAATTCTAGACTTACATAATAATCAAAATAAGAAAAATACTTTCTAGTTTAGATTTATGCTTGTGATTCAAAAATATCATTTCATTGCCATAAATTTGAAGACTACAGGGGGGAAAGAATATTTCTTAAAACATGTTTGAATTTTTTTTAATTTTCTTAATAAATTAACTCAATGTACCTCTATCTATAAATTGTTATTATTATTATTATTACATCACAATGAATGCTTAATACATAATAACAATCTTAACACTCGCTGATAGAAAGTGCTATATTAAACAATGTCGATAACGTTAACTGTGTTAATAACAACTTATAGCCAGTTGCATTGAATTTTCTTCAATGTCAAGTAAAACTTTATTTGGTAACATTAAAGTTTCGAAATTATATATTTTTAAGTTTTTAAAATTTGATTTATGTTTTATGCACACAAGAACAAGATTATGTACACAAGAACAAAACTATTCATAAAATGAATGATAGAAATAAAACATCTACTTCAAAAAAGAAATTCTTTCACCTTCCCATAGGGGAAAATAAAATCATTCACATATCCAGTACACCGAACTAATACGAAGCGAACACACAAAAAACAGATCATTCTACTTTCTTACCCTCATTGCTCAGTAGGTCTACAGAAATTGGGCAACTTACCTTTCGTTGCATTCGCAGTAAAGTTGCCCACTTCCCCACGTGGGATAATGTGATTGGCTGAAGCTATCAACTGTCCTCGTGGGCTTAATCAGTTTCGGAAAGAGAAAGGAAGAAATGGACGAAGTATGAGTTTATGGTAGTGAGCAGTTCAGGGATACAAAGAAAGATTGTAGATGATCTTCAAGGGAGAGATGATAAAACCTTACTGTTTATTCTATGTGTTTCTGCATAGTCAGCAGAAATATCGGGGCTTCAAAAATAGAAGAAATGCTGAGCTCTATATTTTTGTACCGGCACATATAGAAACAAAAGAACAAGATGATTATACGATTAGCTTCACAAGAATATGAGAGCAATCTATATTCTTATAAGCATATGAATATATCGAATAGCTTATATCTCTTTTCCATTGTTAAATTATAACAGACATACATAATTTAATAATGGAATTTAAATTTATGCATAAAAAAATTATGCATAAAATTCTGTGAAAGCAAAATAAAATTTATTTGGTAAATATCTTAAGATTCAATTTAGTCAAAGACATTTAATTTTGAGGTAGAGGTTTTTTTGTTATACGTAATATTAATTATTATTATATATATATATATGTGTGTGTGTGTGTGTGTATTGTTAAACCCGAAGATTTTAATGGCCAGCACTTGATATAAACGAATTATAGCAAGCAATTTCAAGCTACTTTGAAGTGTTTTTGTGCACCACTAAACTTTACTTACGTTATTTCTGATAATTTATTTTCCATCGCTAAAAATTTAATATTTAACATAACATCATATTTGTTATTAATTAAAGCCTGTATTTCAGTCATTTATTACATGCTATTGATAATTGTGAAATTATGTAAACTTTAAGCATCTTATTTCAGGAAATTATCCATGACGCACATTTTTATTGTTCATTACTGTCGCACTAAAAAGCAACATGGGAAATTCTGGCAATGGGCCTCGTAGTTTTGAACTTTGGTCAAGAATAGAGGACGGTATTTGAGCTGGAGCTTTCCTCCTCACCAAGCTAAGGGAAGGAAATGAGACTTCAGTCAGATTTAACTTGTTTTAGACCCATTGCATGGTGGGTCATGAGTGGCACAAAGGCTCGAACTCATGACTCAAATTAAAAAAAAAAAAGCCGACCGCGAAACCGACCACTTGACTACCACTTGATACTGAGTGCTGCGAAAGAGAAATATAACAATATAATCTGTGAGAAATATCTTGAAACTTCAGCCAGACATAAGATAATGAGAATGACACCTTAAATAATACATAAAGAATTTAAAAAATGCATATAAGTTACATAAAGAATTTAAAAAATGCATAAAAGTTACATAAAGAATTTAAAAAATGCATATAAGTTACATAAAGAATGTATATATACATATATTATTCATTTATGCATATTAATCAACATTCAAAATCAAGAAATTTATCTGAGAATTTACATTGAAGAAATTAATAAGAAACAAGTTGAGATACCTTAAGACTTACTCAACATATTTAAATGTTTGTTTATTAGTACACCGAGCAGCCCGAATGTTTGCATCAAATTATTTACGCACACTAAGAATTTCTAATATATCCAGGGAATTTAAAAGTCTTACAACTATCTTGCGGAATATTATACAATGTATTAAATTGAATTCAGAAGAACAGTGCCAAAATCGATTGAGCTTTGGATGAATAATAAGCGAAACAGTTCAGAAACGAATAACAGTTCCGTTGATTGGATAATCAGCAGTAAACTTTTTACGGATGGGAGCTTTAGTGTCATGTGGAGAAAAAAAAATATTTTGTCAGCAAATCAATTTCGATCAATCTCGATCAAATATTCATATTTCTAAGGACCAGATAATACTTCGCATAAAAGAATGCAATTTCCTCTTCTCTTACGATTTACATTTTTACCTTCTTGAAATGCTAAGATTTATTACACTGTATTTTCTATCAGCACGATCTCTTAATTTATCTTCGTATTGCAATTTGAGTGAGATACGTCCCAAAGACGAGACCCCGGTTGTAATATGCATGAGATATTTAATATTTTACGATCTCGTAAAATAGAGATTGACGATCTAAGATCATTATAATAAGTCGTAAAAGGAAAACGATCTCGATCATTGCCATTTAAAGATGAGTTATGAAAGAACATGCTCGTCGACAACATAGCTAGTAAAAGTTAAGAGTTCGTTCTATGCACCACACTCCAGTACAGAATATTTTAGAGGGTAAAATTCTGGCAACTTACCTTTGAATTAGAAATAAATCATTTTTCATTGCACTGATGAATCTAATTTGCAGTTCTATATGAAAGTTATATTAAATTATTATGTGTGTTTAAAAGTTTATGTACGAAATGAGATATGTTTGATTTTATATAAGTATTTTATTAACGAGTCAAAATATGAAATATTGCTACTGAACTAGTTGATGAAATCAAAGTTGTTATAGAATATTAAGTATAATCTAATGTTTACTTTATAACAAATTGGCATAAAAAGTACTTCGTATTTTATTTCCTGTACTAAATCATAATTATTAATTTGAATAAATTAAGGAGGTGTTTAAATGTTAGAATTCATCACATATCCTTATAAATTTTCGCTTGTAGTTGCAATTCAGGTAGTAACAATCATTTCAAATGCAGATATAAAATATTTTTAATGCTTCATATCATTGGCTTAATATATTTACTTAACAACAAGGGCTTACAGAAAATGGTAAAATCCTGTTTCATTCTCCCCACAGTGATGGAAATAAATCATGCCAAATTTCGATAACAGCACGTTTCCCATATACGTTAAAATACATTAATACATTGAAAAGTGAAGCTATGATTATTTCCCGTAGAGAAGGAAATCCAATATTTAGAACAATCTCAGGTCATCAATCTAGGGGTAAAAATAGCGTTCGCGCCGGAAAACAACAATAAAATTTAAGGGCTCGCTTTTGCATTTTTATCTACTCTGTATAATAGTTATCACATATTATTGTTTGAAACCGATTTGTTATCGTATTTCATGAAACCAATTAACATCACACACACAGTAGGCTGAAATTCCAACATTTAACAACAACACATGGTTAACAGTCAGAAATAGTATTATAAATGCAGTATTAAACCGGTATGATATACTAGATTCATTGTATGTTAACTTTGTTCTCAGGAGCAACACAAGGGCTATCGATGACGGATTTCTTCATTTTCAGCCTCTCTGTCAAGAGACTGAGGGTGCCAGCATGACAAATGTGCAGTCACCCTCTTCTTAAAACTTCCACGCCATGCCTCTGAAGAATTTAGTCTCGACAGAGTGCATTAGCGAATCGACGGGTTCTTAATGACATCAGATCTCGAACCGACAAAAAACGGTAGCAACGTCGGTCGAGAGCCCAAGAGCATGATATTCGGCTACCGTGGCCGCGAAATCTTTGTAAGGATTGAAATAAAAGAGGTATATTTTAAAGGACTTTCTGTACTATATTGTATTTATAGAATACCAAATACATAGAAAATGTTGGATGTGATTAGATTATTTTTTTCCACATATACTGTATTTTTAGCCTTCGCTATTTTTTTTTTTTTTTTGGAAAATCCCAATAAAACGATCTTCAAATAAAGGACACATGCATGAATTTTTAAGGATAAATTTGCATTTTATAACACATAAGTAAATCCTAAGAGAGTCATTTTGGCAATAGCAGAAACCAAAACGGATTACTAAAATCTAAAAATTTACAGTAGAAAAAGGAAGTTTACCCTATATAACACAGAGAACAACCACTTATTCTTAACGATACGTTTTCAATTGCTTAATCATCTTTTGAGAGAGAAAGAGAGATTTCAAATTTTAACGTTCTAGAGATACACGAGGGTAATGAAGTCCCACTCCCTCTTGATCAAAAGTCATTTAGAACAAGCGAAGAAATGGAGAGGTAAAAGGAAAAGAACAAGCGAATTTACAAAGGATTCATTTTTTCTGCAGAGGTGAGTCATATTTTATAGATCTTATTTAAAAATATTAATTGTTTTGGTAACCTACATTTGATTAATTTTACAATAGGGAAGCTAAAAGAAATTAAGATGCTAACAACTTTCATCTTCTGACTTCCTTCATTCTAAGCTTTTGCTTAGTCATATTTTTAACATGTACAGTTTTAGAATCTGGTGGGAAGGAGGTTTGATAACTATTGTTTCAAACGACTTTCAAATGACGAAAATAACACTTGATCTAGTAGCTCATATTTACAATTTTCACACCACGCATAGTATCAATTCACGAACACCGCTGCAACTGAGCCCGCGTCCCTAATCTCAAGTATCATTACAGCTTAGGGATATGTTGATTGTCTAAAATAACCATAATTTAAAGCTATATAAAAACTATAGGAGACAGCAGAAGTAAGATGAAGAGGACAGTATCTAAATTTATTCTTCAATATATTACCTTAAACTATTTCACTTGAACAAATGAGACAAAATTAAACTATAACGAAAGACAATCAGTAATTTTATGAATTGTGATCTTTGGTAGAATCTGCACGAGAATCCTCCATCTCGCTATAACTCAACTGTCAACGAAACTCATGAACTTAACTAATTTATTATTACTCCCACCATAGTTTAGTGAATTCAGTTTCTGGGTGAGGCCATGGTAGCTTAGTGGTTAAAATCATGGTCTCATTGCCGGCTTTGATTTCGTCGAGTCGTGCTTTCAAGGTTTGATACAACTAAAGACTGGCCGTGTAGCTGGACTGGTACATGTTAAATATGGTCGACGTTCTATGTCCTCCCGTTGGTATGGCGGGTAAGCTTAGACAGGGAGTTGCCACTCGTTAAATTAACAATCAATTAATATATCGTAAAATTAATCAAAAATGTCATAATTGTTTCAATGTTTGATTACATTTCTGAATTTTCCATTTTCCTTATTGTGGGCTTATACTTGTTTAAATTGCTTATATTTTTGTCTTGTGATTCATTTCTGAATATTTCAAAGTTTCTTCTTGTGTGCATTACTTGTACCTACAGTCGCTTTCAGACTATCTGTGGGCTTGAGTCATAGTGTCTGCTTCCGTAGTTAACAGGAAATCGTGACATCAATGGAATACAGAATAATATGCATTAAGAAAAGTAAGAGTGAAAGAAAGAAAAAGGAAAAATTAGGAACTATGACGTCACACTCTGTTAACTCATTTTTAGTTTATATTCTCTTTTGAATTTCAAAATTTCGTAATATCTTTTGTACATTGCTCTATATTGTACTGTTATATCTTGTCTTTTATTGTTTTACAAAAACTTTTTTGCCAATAAATGCTGAGTGCGAGAGTGATTGTCCTGCTGTGGTGTGCGGTTTGTAGCTCTAAGATCTTTGGACGAGCTCTGTCCTTTTGGGTATTCTACTGATTCTCTTTGTGTTGTTTCTCGGTGTGACGTTAATAAAGAATCACAATCAATTTATGAGAGGTCATAACATAGAGTTTGTAGCCAAAGAAGTTGCAGACCATCAATTGTTCAAGTCTCATTTCCACTAAAGCACTGTCAGGTAATAGAATTAATGTACTTTAAATCAGCCCATCACAGTCCTAACGTTGGTCATGGAGAGTAGGTTACCAGCACAAAATTCGAACTTGTTATTGGATTTTGGTTAAAAATTACTGGCGTATTGTGTGAGTATATCATACCTTTGTGCCTGGCAGAGATATCCAAAAGGCAATCTTTATTTTACGAATTAAACATATGATGATAAGAGGCCGTGGTATCAGAGTGTTTATGGTTGCGAGCTCATGGCTGTCATTGTTTCCATTTAGTCAAGATTTCGTGTTCTTTAGACTACTTAAGACCTACAGTGTCATGAAGTTAACACACATTAAGTCTATCGAGGTTCATGTGAAAAAGTCTTCACTTTCACTTGGTGTGAAAGTTTGGAGAGATAAGTGCCATCTCAGGTGTAGCTTCGAAACTTAAATTAGATTACTATATTCGTCGTCAATTACACTCGTTTTGCTTCTAAGTGCTTGACCGAGTTTCAAAACTAAGATGTCCATCTTCAATAATCCCCGTGAATGTTCTAAATGTAAAGTTAATAAGCAATCAATTAATCTTATAAAACAAAACCAGAGTATATGTTAACATGATTAAAAAAAATAATCATCAGAAGAAAGATTAGAAGATGTACTATGTAAGTTTTTTTCTAGCATGATATTTGTATTTTCTAATGTAATAATTGATATATATATATATATATACAAAATAATTTTAATATATATATACACACAAAAAAATTTTTAATATATATATATATATACACAAAAAAAATTTTAATATATATATATATATATTTTTCATGGTTCTGAGGTTTAATTATTTTACAAATAAAATTAAATATTATTTTGTATATATATATACAAAATAATACTTAATTTTATTTGTAAAAAAATATAACTTACTATTAAATAATTTAAAAATTAAATTTAATTAAAGTTCTTACCATTAATAAAACAAAACTGGAATATTAAAATTTTTGGAATAAGTTAAAACACATAGTATGAAAAACTGCATGTAATGATTAAATTGTATTAATATTTATTACCTGCAAACTCGCAGAAGTGAAAACTCCTAATTATAGCAATCGAATAAATTTTTCATGTACATTGAAGGCTTATTGAGTTTTGGTATATCTTGCATGTACAACTTATAAACTTTTTTCTGAAGCTCATCGTGAACAAGCTTTTAGATATACAATATTTTCTCAACTTCAGAGCGATTTTTCGGTTTGCTTCTTACATTCAGTCCTAAAACTCTTTGAATTATCAGTCAGAATTTCAGAATTCTCCTAGCTAACATTTTGAAACAAACCTACGAATCATATGGGTTGATCAATTATTTGATTAATTTCAACATTAATCTTTTTCTGCCTATACTTGTAGAATCAGAGTTTGACTGGAATAAAACAGTAGCATTTACAGTGGAGATGTCAAGATTACAATATCTCACAAAAATCCAGTTTGCATTCGGCTGTTGCATGAATATTCTTACGCGATTTATTCATATCAGCTTAATTGGAATTATATGCTGTTTACTTTCCTGACTCTCCAAGTGAGTTCAATTGAATAGTGCATGGACATTATCAAGAGAAAATTATTTCCCTTTTTGGATATTTAAGAAAGGAGTTATGTATTTTGAATACCAGAAAAGCTCTTGATCTGAATAATAATTTACCATGTTTGACAATAAGGGCGCTTTTTTTCCATAAGAAAGAAATTATTCTTCTTTTGTTTTGAGAAAAAAATTATCTTGTAACCTTTTCAATGTTCATTTAATTAGAAACCGTTTTCAAATGTGAAATTTAAATATCATGTAGAAATTGCATTTATTGCTCATCAGCAGTACTTACATTCGTAAATTGTTAGGATTTCGTAAATTGTTAGGATTTTGTAAATTGTTAGTAATTGCTAAGAAATAATTGATATACTTGGATAAAATTCTTTTTGCATCTTAATTGATTCATATGTACATAAAGTTGTAAATTAAGCTATTTCTGCTCATTAGTTTGGTTTCAGGAAGCCGTAGATTTAAATTAACCTCCGAGATGTGGAGACTATAGATTTCAATCTTCTGAGTTCTACAATGAGAAATTTCTAGAGTTCTAAAACGCTGGGAGAAATATATTATTCTGGATGATGACAAAGACAAAAAATCGCAAGAATGAAAAATAAGAATTAAATTTCTATATTTTTTGTTTTAGTGATAATTAAAACTGTACGATAGTTTGGACTATAATTAAAGCTATGATTTTGATTTCTGGCATAATGAAACCAAACAAATTAACAGTCATAATTATAATTTACAATTTCATATACATAAGAATCAATTAAGATGCAGAACGAATTTTAACCACGTGCCTCGGTTATGTCTTTGTATTGATTAAAACTGTATATTAACCCCCATATTATCTCAGTTTTAAGAGCACTCATCTATCAATAAGCAATAATGTTCTATATAATAATTATAAAGTTCTATTTTATTATTTTATATGTAATAATTACATTTAAATAATAGATTCTCTCTCTCAACTGATACCTTTCCCCAAGTAGGATAAAATGTTTTATTACGATTTTGAGTTTGCAAGAAAACCTTTTCTTTTTCCCTTTCAGCTTTATTAATTAAGATACGACAAACCTAGAGTAAATAAGACATTTTTGAAACAAATCGTTCAAAGAAGTTTCATTTTGTCTACTTCGTGAGTTCACATACTTGGCTTCCCTTTTTCTGGTAAAAACAACCAATTTTTATGCCGTGCTTCAGCGGAAATATTTTTTCACCATTGATTCTGTTCCTACTTTCCTCTTTTTTTTCTTTTCCTTTTTTCATTTCGTTTCGAAAGTTTCGGAAACTTTCACATTGTGGCCATTATTTCGCACAATAAGCTCCTCTGTCCTTTTTCCTCTCAAATATTAGTCTCGATAAATAAATAGAGAGAAGTTTTTCCTTCTGCATTGTACAAAAACGAACTCTCTTTTCTGATCCTTTTAAGAAATGCGAAAAATATCGTAACAGAAGAAAGGACAAGGAAAGAAATCTTCTCTTATTCATTTTTCACTTTCACTTTGTTGAACTGAAATGTACTTTTGGAAGAATGTGAAAGAAAATATTTAAAAGGAAAGCGTGTGGAGAAAATGGAACATTTTGGTCTTGATTTTTACCCTTTCTATCCTCTGTGACTCGAACTCGTATTCAATATTGAGCAATTACTTACGTCTTGAATTCTAATAATAAGGAAGTCGAGCGTTACTTATCAAAGACTTATGAATTCGTAGAAGAAGGAAATTACTTTATCCATCATAGTCATATATGTTTACGAAATTTTAAAAGTTTAATGTAGCATAATATATTGCCATATCTCAAAAAGGATTATATATATTTTTCATACATTTTTTGTATAGTTAAATGAAGAAAAAAATAAGTATATTTACTTGCTTACATTTTGACAAGGCTTGTAGTTCAATACATTATATTTTACACATATACATATTACTTAAACACTTAATAATTTTATGGGTAAAAATTATTGTATGAAATAATTTTAATGTACTTTCTGAAAATCATTGCAGATTTATTACATCTTATTTACATTGCGTTTAAATCGTTTTATATGTGTAATTTTTAATATCTCTTCATTGGTGTCTTAATTGAAAAGTAATGTCTCCATGACATAACTATTTTATGCTCTATATCAAAACTTCTAGTTGAAACTGAAAATTTTATGTATTTTCTATGAAATGCTTTTTCTTGTTTTTTGAGAACTGAAGAAGATTTTGGCTCTTTTAGGGAATAAATTGAATCAGAAAGGTGTCATTGAATCCGATCTTGCTCTTTGCAAGATCTGGTGCAATTACTTGATTGCAGCTTTCATTTCTTCTCAAAGATAAAAGAGCAGACAAAGAGATTTAATATGAATTGCTCTACGAGACGAAATCTTCAATCAAAGCCTTTGCGAGCAAAATGTCTGGAACAATAACCGGAATTCTTCGCCACCATATCTCTCGAATATAGTCTGTTACATTAATATAGATGTAACAAGGTCACTCATTTTTGTTTTTCCTCTATCGGTTACTATTGTAGCTACTAATTTACTTTCACCATTGCATTTTCTTATCACTTCATCTGAGGCCTGAATCCATTTTGCATTTAGACGTTCTTTATGTTAAATGTAAAGTCTGTAAATAATATGTTTTTTTTCTAAATGAATTTTTTTAAAATAAGTATATAGTTATAGCTATTAAAACATAGCCCTACAAAATATTAGTATAATACCTATGTGTACACAAATTTACTAACTTAAAAAGTTCTAATGAGTTGTTTAGTTCTGCTGCATAAGAGTGTAAGAAAATTAAATGATTTTAAAATTACATATGAACAATTTGTATGAAATATTATACAGATTTTAAACAAAAATTTAAATGATGCAGATTTAAAAAAATAATCCAATGATGATCGCGAAACTCAACATTTCGTTTTCTTTAGAAGTCTGTTTACAAAAATATAATGAAGTAGGGAGGGAGTGATGTCCATTCCCAACTGTTGTTGCCACAGTTACAGATTGGTAGTGCGAGGAAAATCTGTGAACTTGAAGCGCCTGTTATAAAGTAACTGACTACAGTCACGTATTGGTACAAGTTCATGAAAGAGGATGGGAACTGTGTCGAAAAAGGAAAAATATGTCACAAACTTCTGTAGCTTTCCGTTACAACAAAATTTGTGAAAATAGAGTAACAAATGAATACTTCGTAACCACGAAAATATCACCGTTCAACCACATGTTATAAGAACAGTCAAGTTCTTTTAAAACTTGCTGGCATATTCGTTTTCAAAAAATTCAAGCTCAGAAAAGTTTTATTTTCATGTAAAACTTTTAATGTTAAACTTTTTGAGTTAAAATTGCGATACGCTTACGGTAATTCTTTGGGCATCCTTAATAATTACAATTCACAACATCAGAGTTAAATCACGTACACATAAATTATATAAAAGTATATAATTTCTGTAAAAGAAAATCGTAATATAATATAAAATTCATAAAACAGAAGTATCGTTTTGATCAAAATTTTTGAAAAATCTTGTTTACGCATATTATAATAAAAGCCTTTTATGATATTATTTGATTTTAAATTTCCATTTATCCCGTTCCTTGTCTCCTTGGAATTTTATTGTTATATTTTTTGATGACTAACACAAATGAATAAATTGTTTTAGAAATATGTAAATGATGCATTTGTAATAAAATTTTTGAAACACGTGTATTTTCAAAGTTTGAAAGAACTAAAAAGTTGTATATTTGATTAAAAGGTATTAGAGATTTTATCAATTAATTATATTTCTTAGTAATATATGTATAAAGAAGTTAAACTACAAATTATTTTTCTATACTGCTTACAATTAATATATGTAACAATACGTTTTGTACTGGAATAATTATTTACGAGTAGCTCAAAGTAATGTATCCATACAATAGATTAAATTTGAGGACATTGCGGGAATTTAAATTGCTTAACAATAGACATTTTACTTAAAAAAAGAGCATTTTCAAAAGTTATTCTGAGAAATGTGGAATAAGTTCTCTTTAGGTACAAGTTTTCATTTGTGTACAGTTTAAAATAATGTTCACGCATCAAACAAATTGTTATTTTCTAGTAAAACTATAAAATTTTATGAAAACAAACATTACGTCTCTAATAATTAGAACTTTAGCATTCTATAAAGCTAATCGAGAAAGAAAAAGACAATATAAAAACAATACGAAATTTCGAATAGTCTCAGTTCATTTTACAAGAAGTATATGAGCAGAATTATATATATATATATATATATATATATATATATATATACAGATGGAGCACAAAATAATACTAACACCTGTGAAAAGGTATGACGTATTTTACATCTGCAGTACAGCCGCGCCACCTGCAATAGATGTCTGCCACCTAACGTGTGTGTGAAGAGGAAGGTATCAGTCTCTCAACAGAAATCACCTGCGTTGTTTAACTGAGTACACGAAAGAGGGTAAGACGACGTCTTCAAAGCACAACAGTGGTCGAAAGCTTGTGATAGGGATTGACGGGTCTTGAAGGGCATAGTAGCCCGAAAGCGCAAGCAATAGTTATCCAAGATAACATTCGAAATGAAAAGTCATCTCAAAGACCACGTTTCAACAAAAATTGTCAAAAGTGCACTTTATGCAGCAAACATTTATGGCAGAGTGGCAATTCGTAAGCCCTTGGTGACAGCAACTAATGCTTTCAAGCGATACCAATGGTGCAGAGATCACAAAGGCTGCTCCCCACAGCGTTCGCAACAGGAAATATGGTCAGATGAATCATCATTCACCCTATTTCAGACGACCGGACTCGTTTATGCCTGGAGAACGCCCAGAGAAGCTTTTAATCCTGAATGCCTCTTGCCGACTGTGAAGCATGGAGGGGGAGGGGCCTCTATAATGGTATGGGGTGCGATATCTTGACGCAGTCTTTGACCACTTGTTATTCTGCATAGGAGAAGACGACTTTTTAAGACGACAACGCCCCTGTCCATACTGCTAGATGTGTTCAAGTATGCTTCGAAGAGCATGACGATGAAGTCGAACATCTTGCCTGACCACCTCCGTCTGCGGACTTGAATATTATTGAACATTTATGGGAATATTTGGAGTCCAAACTTCGTTCCCTATTTTCACCTCCATCCAGCCTTTCGGAATTAGAGACCATTCTGCAGGAGGAATAGCTTAATATTCCTTTAAATATTGTCCATGACCTTTATGCATCTATCCCACGTCGCATTAAATCTGTACTTCAGTCAAAGGGTGGTCCAACACATTATTAATAAAGATTTTCCATTATTTCACAGGTGTTGTATTATTTTGTCCTCCATCAGTATATATATATATATATATATATATATATATATAAATAAATAATTAGAGAAATGGAAAAGTGAACAAATATCAAGAGATTAGGAAAATTTGAAAAACAATTTGAAAATTTAAAACCTTTCTGAAAAGGCAAAAATGGTGAAATTATATTTAATGATGTTACTGGCTTTAGATGGTTAAATTGAGTTTTTTAGCATTATAGGCCTAACTAACCATATGAAGAAATTATATTATTAAAAATAGCTATTACACCAACATTATAAATTAAAAATATTTTGAAAAGTTAAATGCAAAAATAAAACTAAATAAAAAATACCGAAAAAACCCTTAAAAAACTAAATGTATAAAAATAAAGAACTGAAACTAAAAAACCTATGAGAAAAATCGAGATTTTCCATTTATAATCCTCCATGTGTATTGTATACAGTAAATGCTGTATACAGTAAACCTCCAGGCTTATTGTATACAGTAAAACAAAGAAATGCAAACACATTTATAAACTTACACAGCCTAAAAAAATAACATTTGCCAATTTTATAGTTTATATATTTTAATTTTCCCTTTAAAAAATTAATTAATTGGATAATAAGCTTTGTATATATAAATATATTTGTATATATAAATATATATATATACTGCTGTTTGTAGAAAATGCAACACCATGAAAGA
>BMAW01045926.1:26224-45665 GCA_019974015.1 Nephila pilipes
TATATATATAGCAATAATTGAAGAAAAAAATTACTTTCAGAACTTTTGATTAAGTATATAAGGAATTATACAATCGATAAAAATAAGTTTATTTTCTTACAAATCACTTCGAGTGCAAGTATAATACATTTATTTTAAATAAAATAGGAAATCTAAAGAAAATTTTTATAATAATATATATTCTATTAAAATATTTTACTGAATGTGCACATATGCGTGTAACATATTTACTAAAATATTTCTCAAGTTAATTTTTTTTATCAAAATAAATATTTAAATGATCCTTGGCTTACTGACGACAAAATATAATGGTAATTATTGATAATTCATTATTAAACCAAACCTCTCTTTTTTTACAATATTGTAAAAATTAACTATATTTTTATTAAAAAACATTTCGTTAATTGATTTCTGTTTTAGTATAATAACATGCGCTGTGGGCTATAACTTTCAGAAATTGTAAGAGAAAGTTATGTTTAGTAGCTCCAATCTTCCTTTTCGTAAATGGAGATGAAACAGCCACTTTAATGCTGCTGTTTCTGGGAAACTAGCAGTAAGAAGATGCGACGTGGCCTATTAGCAGGGTAGTAGAACTATTTATTGATTCCGTAATTCTTTGGGAGGCAAGAGAAACAATTGTTATCGACTCTATTTATAAGCGTAATAGTTTCCCGTCTGCCGTATCTACATGCATTGTATTATCTCTAATTTTGGCTCCAAGATCTTTTATACCTTTAATATCTGGCTAATTTTTTTGGAAAAATTCTTATATTTAGTTAAATTTTTACATTCATCATTATTTTTATTTGCAATGCAAAACAGAAATTCTACGACCTTATGAAATGAGAATATCTGTTTTTGAGATTGGAAAAAAAAAAACCTAAAATATTAACGGAATATAAGATGTTAGTTATAAAAAAAATTTTAGAACTCACAAGATTTCAATAGGAAATTAGATTCTGGTATATTACAGGATGACTATAATTAGTTTCACTTTCAAAAAATTATTTAAAATAAGGGAACTATTGGTAGGTCAGTAATTTGATCTGAGTATACGTGAAACAATGGAAATTGTCTGCCTATACTTCAAAAGTTTTCT
Organism: Nephila pilipes; assembly: GCA_019974015.1. Classification (NCBI taxonomy): domain Eukaryota; kingdom Metazoa; phylum Arthropoda; class Arachnida; order Araneae; family Nephilidae; genus Nephila; species Nephila pilipes. Next base: position 27,324 of record BMAW01045926.1, read on the forward strand.
TATAAATAGCAATGTAAATTACAGAAGATGCAAATTAAACACATGTCTATTGAAAAATCTCTATCGATTGAAAAAGTTTTGATGTATCGGTAGACAAATTTTCGTTGATTCACTCTACTCAGGTCAAACTATTGGTCTACCAATAATCTCCAATAGCCTTCGGGTTGCTTCTAGTGCAAAGTTAATAAAATTAACCATACAATGACTTATTTTAATAGCACTAGATACATTCAGTTCCCGTAATTCTGTATTTGAGATGCTTGTCATGATTATGTTAATGAAAAATTGGGCTATGCTTTTAAAGCTGTTTTACAAGAATGGTGACTGGGCATCAATTGCTCTGAAGGAATTCCTGATATTAATGGATGTAAGGAAATGCTATTGTTTGATGTCTGTGAAAGATCTGACGAAGATTATTCTTAAATTCCAAAATACTGGTTAATTTCTCGGGAAATCTGGCAAAAGGAGGAAAACAATCGATTTGACGTCGGTTGAAAGGTTCTTCGAAATTTCTGTAGCAATGCAGGAATATTCGAGCAAAGGCGCAGTGAACGGGGACTTGCCGAAACTACAGATATGCCTATCAGCCAACACAGTAAAGTTGTACGAAACGTCCTACAGCACTATCCATTGAAAATCAAAAATGTTCAAGAATTTATTTCCGGAATATATGCCAATATGAGAAACTTTCGTTCTCCAGCTCTTGGATGGATTTTGACAGTTTAGGACTGTGGAACATTTTGTGTCCTGAGGATGCTCATTCTCACCTCAAAGGACTCGCAACTACAAAATATGAGCAACAGCTAAACTGAACAAAAATCATCCCTTATCTCTTCATTCTATAACTGTCACTGCGTGTTGCGGGTGTACGGTATCATTTAATTGTTCTGTTTCGAATAGATATGTTATTCGTTCTTTGTATATCCGAAAGGGTAATATATGAATCTCCTTTGCGTAGCCAGACCATTCCAATTCAGCACTTCAAGTGCTTTCAAGTGTAGGAAGAACAATTTTTATACAAGCACGCCTCCTTCGCACATTGGAGCAGTTGCTAAATGCACATTTAAAAAATGACAGAATTATCAGTCATCTTTTTCCAACTGTCTGGTCACAATGATCATCTTACTTTAATCCTTGTTACTTATGCCTTGTACAGAGGTATGATAACAAACTTAGCAAAATTGTGATCACACATTACACACTACCCGACGATTCACAACTTCACCACATATGCACTCTGAGTAATTAAAAAACATGTCGTTATGCGCTTTCATTTCGAAGGAGAAAACAGTGTACGGTATATTGAATATTTCTTGAGCAAATCTAGGGACTATTAAAAATCGTATCACTGTTTACCTTTTGTACAGTTTTTGTCTCAGGGATAGTTATAAACCGATTCGTTTTCCTATACTATGCAGCGCTATCTTGATATGGTAGATAGGGTTTAAACAAATGTGTCATAAAAGCTGAATGACGAGCAATTCATTTTAATTTCAAAAATTTTTCGGTAAAAAAACTATAAGAGTTACAGACATTGAATAGTGTAGTTGATTTAAATGCACTATTCTGTTAACTATGTAACAGATTCAACTGCACCCGTAACTCACACAAAAGCATAATTACACTGAGATACAGGGTTATTCTAAATGATTCATCCGATTTCAAAATTCCATATTTTCAAAACTAAACGACATAGAGTGATAAGTGATACATAAATGCCAAAGAAAAATGTAGAAGTTGAATATTGTAAATTTGTTGAATATTGAATAGATGGCCCTCGTGTGTTTTTCGAGAAACTATTTCACGAAAGTGGTTTTAGAAGCTTTTACGGAGCTACATCGCAGTTGTATTGGTCTCAGTGGACCAGATGACTTAATGTTGCACAGCTGTCCACCTAAGATACCGATGATGATACCTACCTGATATGCGATGGTTTTGTCTAATCATCTGATATTTCATGCGATTTCTTTCTTCAGGGATTTGTAAATGATAAAGTTAATGCTCTATAATTACTCACAAATTTATTTGAACTTAAACTACGGATTTTTGCTGCTGTACAATTAATTACCACTAACGCTTTGCAACATGCTTGGCATAAATTTATATATTGAATTGAGATTATACGTGTAACTATTGGAAGTTATATAAAACACTTGCGAAAAAATCTTCTATATTTTCCCTTTGCTTTCATATATTACTTATCTTTTTCTGTCGTTTACTTTTTTTAAGAAATTGAGTTTTGAAACTGGATAAATCTATTTGAATTACCCTGTATAAGAAGTGTTGCTTGTAGTATTATGACAAGTAGATCACTATTTGTGGATAAAAAGTCAAACTTTTTTTTTCAACTTTTGCCAGTAAAATTCTCCTTGTTTGACGTAGTTTAGTCAAATTACAGGTCAAATTATAATTACAGGTCATAGTTACCAGTGGTTCTTTTTTCTAGCTTTTTAAGAGTGTGACTTTAATTATATACACCCTGAATGCATAAATTATTAAAATCCATCAGAACCCAAACTTATGAAATTTTCATAAAATATATGAGCATGCAGTTTTGTTTTACATGGGAAAAAACTATGAGTAGAATTAAATACTGAGCAAAAAATCAAATGTACTACGTGATTCTTTTTTACCCATAACAAACTTTTCCTTTTGTTGAACATATTAATATAATACGTATTAAATCCACTGAATTCTCAATTTATAACTTTTTCTTCATTTATAACATACAGCTTCATTTTTCCTATGTATTTTTTACACATATTTTCAATAAAACATACAAAAATATCACCATAAGCTACTTCAATATTACAATAGAAAACTTCACTGAATATTTTTTTAATGCATGAAGTTAAATTAGTGTAAATTTAGTAACTATCATTTTTAAAATTGAGACTGTGATTTATTTTAATATCCTTTTTATTTTACATTAAAATTTACACTAATATAACATAGACGGAGATTTTTTTTCAATTAAAAAAGTTTCTCATAATGCAAAAAATCTGAAATTGGATGTATAATTATACAACTCTTCATTTAATTTGCATTATTTTTTTTTCTTTTTTAACCAATGCTATATAAATCTTTAACACAATATTATATAATTTTTTGAAAATTGTTCTATTTAATCTTAAACAGTTCTATGTTTAAAAATCACAATAGTTCAATTACTTAAGTCCATCTCGTTTATGATTAGTTATCTTTAAATTGAGTCGTGTTTTCTTGAGTCCATTATCATCAAATATTGTCGAAATGATGCAATGTTGATGGTTCACTTTAATAACTGATTAACTAAATATAACTGACTTCAAAGTACTCATGTGGCTTGACTTGGAGAATGAGCTTCTATATAAAATATCTGTGATCCCCCATCTTTTGATCATGGTTCAAAACATGAGGTGTATCATCAATACCCTCGTGTATCTTTCTCACAGTGTTAATTCCTTTAAAATTACTAGACTTTTCCATCTTTAAGATATTCTGAACTGTAAGTAAATATGTTCTTTGATTCTAAAACAGAACTTAAAATATTGTTTGGTATGCAACTGAAATGAAAGAAACAACAATTAAACGAATACGAACATAAAGACAATTTCTTGATGATGTCCTAAATAAATTTTGAAACCTTTTTTAACTAAATAAGTTCCTAAATTACTTTCGAAATAAATAAATTTTAAGCGATACTTAATGTGATTTAATATTTCCTAAGCAATATTTAAAGTTAATCAGAAACAATAATTTTAATTATATAATTGTTGGTTTGATTGTGTAATCATCTATATAAAAATGTTTTATAGTAAGAAGTAAAATTGTGTCTATAGAAATGTTAAAAATATTTTCAAACTATCTTTAAAGGTATATTTGGTAATACGAAGGTGGCTTATAAATTACCTACTTTTGACAGCAAATGGTATTGTTGAAGCAAGTTGGTTTTACCTCCAAGGAATATCATCTATCACATACCGCTGAAAATCGACACTGATCTATAAGTCAGTTCAGTTTAGGAAGTGATTTTTTTGCAATTTTATTGGTGCTGTGTCAAGTTGTCATCATTTTGGATTGTGGTCTTGTCTATAAGATCTGGATTCAACATTACACCCAGGAAACCAAGAAGCAATCGAAACATTGGGTTGCTTCCGGTGAATTTGCTCCAAAGGTACCGAAGATGGTCCTTTCGACCAGAAAAATTATGGAGATTATTTTTTGGGATACCAAGGTCGTCGTTACGTGGAGTTCTAAGAAACAGAAAAACTATTAAGGGATAATACTACAGAAGAAATTTCTTCATTTCCATTTCCTATTTCCAACATGATTACATTTTAATAATGCAGAGTGCCGCAAAAGTTACCTTCCGATTTCTTTTCTTAATAACTTGTATTATTGAGGATAGAACTTTATTTTATTCGGGATGAAAAAAAAGTAATATTATTGCAATTTTTAACTTTAATACTTAAAATTAAAATCTGATAAATGACACCTGTTGATTAGTTTAGTTTAGTTTTTATTATCGTCGCACTAGAAGCAACACGAGGGCTATTGGCGACGGACCTCGTAATTTTGAACCACGGTCAAGTGACGAGGACGGCACCTGAGCTGGCACCCCCCTCTCTTAACATCCACACCACGCCAACGGGAGGACTTTGGACCCCGAACAGATTTAACGTACATCAGCCCCGGCTACACGGCGGGTCTTTGGCGGCCAAGGTACGAACCCACGACTGAACGAAAACCACCGGCCGCGAGTCCACGACCACTAGGCTACCGCGGCCCCATGACACCTGTGGAAGGACATTCATCAGGTTTCTTTTTAACACATTTTGTATGACTGTTTGAAATGTATCTCAGTTTCGTGACGTTGTTTTCTCTAATGTTATTCTTTAAATGTACTAAAGTCTTTGGTTTATTACGATACATATTTCCTTGAAGATAGTCCAGCTATTTTGAGGCTAACTCTCGGGTCATTTTTGATTCTCCTATAAACTAGCTGTATTGATATTATAGAATAATTTTCAAAAACAGTTGCGTATTTTCAGCACGTTATTGCATGCTGTATAAATATCTTTGAATTTTACTTTAACCTAAAATAAAGTAGAGAAATGTTAGAGTTTCAGAACAATACTTCTGCATAATTGTAAAAACAAAAAGTAACTATTTTTCAACCATGTATATGATAAGCTCACTAAATGAACATTTCTTAGACGTATAATTCTTAGAAAAAATCGTTTTGATTTGTATATGGAAATTCTTTATGCAGAAGAATATGTACAAAACTACAATAAGTATATGCATCGGAAAAATAAATTTGTCTAACTTTTTTTTATATAATTATATTATTAATATTTATGAAGAAGGATCTTCATTTGCATTTTCATAAATCTAATTAATTACGACTCAGTTGGAGTTAGGTTTAATTACAATCAATTCCAATCACGATAATAACTATTTGCAGAAAATGATTAAATTATCTCATGGATTTCTTGTTTTCTTTTTCTCAGAACTGAATTTCTTCTGTTGAAACAGAATATATTTTAATTTCACATTTTTTTTTCTTTTTATTCTGAAGAATATCCAGGGTCAAATAATCATTAAAAGCAAAGGGAATAAATTAACATTTGAAGATGACTGGCATTTGATGAAGTGATAAAGTAATATTACTATGATTCGGAAGAAAAAATAATTTTCCAAGATTAAATGTAAGTCATGAAAAACCAGCAGTACAAAGAAAAATCCTAAGGTCTTAATTATTTTTGAGGGATAACCGAGATATCTGGATAAAATTTATTCTACTCATTAATTTATCTCTATGAAAGTAATATTGAAAAACACAGTTATTAATGATGATTTGTTTGGTTTTAGGATGTCGTAGATTAAGTAACCTGCCTTATCGTAAAATTTTAATTAATTCGCGTATCTTGGGGTATCGTATAGGTTTAATTATATTCAGAAGGAGATCAAGGTATAAATTTAATTTATATTTATCATTTTCTTCATAATCACCATCCAGAGTTATACATTTTCCTCGGATATCCTGAATCTTTCATTTTCACTGTAAAGCTTAGAAACTTTAATTGTATCTTCTCCATTTTGCATGTTACTTTAATTTAAGGCTTTCTTAACGCAAATAAATCAGAATTAAAAATTGTTACTTACAATATTATTCACGTAGAAATCAATTAATGAGTACAATAAATTTTATCCAGATATCTCGATTATTTCTTATTAATAATTAAGACTTTATGATCACTCCTCGTATGATCAATTACTGAAGCAAAATTCGAAATTAATTTTAATTTAAATGCTATATTATTAAATACATGAGCATATAAGAAAACATAAACTCAACAGAATCCAAATGCAGTTCATAGATATATAAAGGAAATAAAAGAGTAAATGTATTTATTAATACCAAGGAACATTTCTCAGAATTCTCAAGTATCTATCTCAATCGTCTATTGTTTATTTAGCCGAATAGTAAAGAAAATAACGTCAGAAAGGAAACAAACATCATCGAGTAGTTGAAGCTTTGCCAAAAAGCAAAAATAAAATCTATATGTAAGTCACGGAAGTACTTTAGAGAAGCGGACAACTTCAGCAACTCAATTGACACGATGGTTAAAAGGACACATGTTCTGGACATGTTATTAAGGGATAAGCGCTTGGGGCCTTGTCACCTTTATACGCTAAGGACACGAATAACAGCATCAATAATGCCCAATACGCGGTCTGTCAATATCAGCTGTCCGTGTGACCACGCCTATGAAAAATAATAATTTTTCCTAAAAGGGTTTCTCCGATTGATATTTGCTTTTCCCATTGACCACTCAAGCTTGTACTATTCACAATTTAAGAAAATGGATAACGAAAGCTATGCATAGAAATAATAATAGTACATTACCCTGTTTTCATCCTTTTTTTCAATTATCTAGATTTGAATGCACTCGACAGAATATTTTGAGTAAATTTTTTTTTTACATATAATTTTATTCATATCTTTAAAAGCATTATTTTTCTTAAATATTAAAAAATTACGCCTTAGAAAAGTTCCTTGTCAAATATTAATTTAGGAAAAAAATTCTAGCATTAATTTCTATCAAATATATTACTATTGATTTGTGGCTTTTATTTTCAAATTTTATTTATTTAATGAATATGACAAGATGTTTTACAGCAGTGAATGTGTTATATTTTAAATAATAAGAGTCATTCACCAGAGGTGCCAAGAAAATATTTAGAAAATCCTTAAAATGTATGAAAAAAATGACTTATTATTCTTTAATAAAGAATAATCTATCTACCATCTATTTTTCTTGTAAAAGGATCCTGAATAAATATTCAATTTCATTATAATTTAATAATGTTACATTTCAGTTTAATATTTTAATGCAAGATAAGCAATGACGTTGATACAAATATGTCCACAAGAAATAAAATTTTATGTGAAATCCCTTATACAATATACCAATGGAAAAAACCTACCTTAAATATTACTTTTAATAAATTATTTGCTTCAAATCAAAATACAAAAAAAAAAAAAAGCTGAAGGTATTATATTAAAGCGTTTCTTAATTTTTCTTTCCAAAAAAAGAAATTAAAATAGCATTATAAAAAGAGTTTAACATTACTTTACAAAAATAAATCAGAGTAATATCTTTACCACTGCCAATACTATTTACAAATATGATAATTAATTTATAATATTATTCATAAATAGATAAATTTAAAGATGTTGTTAAATGTAAACATTTTATAATAATAAAAATATATAAAACATTACATGACACACAATGACTTTAAAATTTTAGCAAGTTTAAAATTTTATCAACTGTAAAAAAAAGCGAATTCACTGTTTTACAGTTATGACAGCAATGAAAAAGGGATTGTTGAAACCATTCAAATGGTCTGGGCTTAATTACTCATATTGTTTTTTATTGGATAGTATTAAAACATAAGTTCAATTTTTTTTTTTTTTTTTCATTGCTACCTGAAAAAGATACAAATAGCGCATGGAAAATTACTAAGGAGTGCAAAATGTTTGTACTCTTTAAATGATGATATAAATTAAATTGTCTAAAGATTTATATTCATATTTGTTATGAGATTGAAAATTCAAGCAATTATATATGATTCTTACCTTCGCTAATTTATTCGGTGATTTTGATCCTGAAGCGTTTCCCGTTGTTTTGTATTTCTTTTTTTATTCCGTACAATATATTTGCTTAACATAGCGGTCTTGGTGAAATTCACTCACTGATTGCATTGGCATATTAACCTTGCAATTGATACACAATTGTATTGGATTGCCGTATGCAGGGGCATTACGAATGAAGGATGTGGAAGCAGGCCAACCCGGAACTCTTATCAGAAAGTGCCTCTGAAGAACCTTAAGTTTTTAACTGGTTAAAATCACGATTGATTTTTTCACCACAACCTGCGAAGTAATGGGTATATCTCTGATAATTTAGGGTAAAAATGCTTAAGATGAAGTCAGGGGAAAAGATGCTTTGACACTAAAACAAGAATTAAAAAGACGTCGTTTTCAGTCTATCGATACCATCTTTTTCTTGTAGTTAAAGCAAAATCGGTGAAAAAAATATATAAAAAATTTGCCGCCGTTCACTCGTTACAACGAATTGAAACAGAAATCAAAGAGCTTCCGAAGTTGATTTCAAGTCTCACAGAAACTTTTGATGAGATAGAAGAAAATGAAATTTTACCAGAAACGAAACCATCAAAGCCTTTTTCAAACAGCAAAAGTCGTAAAGGATGTAGATAAAAAATAATCTGTATGAAAAAGTGTTAAAGCTTATCGTGAAAATGGACTTTCCAGAATAAATTTTTAACTTATATTTGGCACTAAAAATTATTTTGACAGTATGTATCTTGATTTTTTTTATTTTCTTGTGAGTAAAGTGTTTCTAATTTAATGCAGATAAATAAGTTTTTTAAATGTGTTTGAAAAAGCTTATTATGCTGGATGCAGTTTGTTTTTTTCCCCTTATAAGTCTTACTTTTTTTAAATTTACAGAAAAGTTTTAATCGTTTAATTTTAATTAAACGTTAATTATACATGTGTGTTAATTTTTTATATGATGATTATTCCTATAAAAAGGATATGAGGGAGTTTCTGTCTCTGGTCTCTAAAGCTGGTCCACCACTGGCCTTTATTGCATCATATCTCTCATAAAACAATAAATCCCAGCCACGCGTAATTAGAACCGTAAGAATAGAAATCTGCTGAAAATAATTTTTCAATTACATTTGAAGAGATATATACATCGTAAAATATCTTTGATAAATGAAATAACATACAAATATTCATATTCATAAAAACTTAATCGTGAACGTAATGTTAATCCTATGGAATTTCGACTACCGTTTTTAAATCTTTACTATTTTATCTATTATGCATCTGAAAGAGGGGGGGGATGTTTCTACGGAATAACAATTTTTCTCCGATTCTTAAAAATATTTCTGAAAATAATCCCTGAAAACCCACACGCGAATCATTCAAATATGAGTAAAAATATTCTTAAAAATTAGAAGAATAATGTAATTCCACAGAAACCTTCATTTTCTCTTTACTCTTTCGGATATATTTTATTGCATTCAAATAGATAAAATAGTATAGATTTGAGAACGGTAGTCAAAATTCCATAGCATTAATATTACGCCTACGAAATCAAATTTGCCTCTAAACGGGAGCCTTAATATACAGGTAATTTTTTACCTTTGAAAATGAAAATATACCATTTTAATTCATTCAACATAATCAAGAAAGAAAATTTAAAATTCTTTTACTTTAATTATCATGAAAAGTATTTAAAATGTGTTAATTCGTTACTTTTACGATTAACATTAAACAAATTTTAAGATAAGTAAATTAATAGTAAACTTTATATACTTGCATTATATACATTTACTCACTTTGAGGCAACTTATGTGTTATGAAAGTATACCATTTTAATGCATTCAATGATTATTTTAAGTATTAATTCAAGTTTATTAATTTGTTATTTTAACGAGTATTACTAAAATTAATTAAATTAAGTAAAATTATAGTAAATTTTGTTTCTTCCCTTTACTCATTGTGATATAACTACTTCACAAAAATTTTGTTTCTTAGAGAGCTTTTAAGTTTATGTACTAAAATTTTCCTCACGTAATTTTAGCGGTTTCGTGTGGAAATAAAAAAAAAAAAAAAAAAGGAGCATAATAAGATTTGGTTTTCAAAAGACTAGGATTTAAAAGTTTTTTATTGAGATTTTGGAATGTTACTTAAAGAAAATTAAATAAACTGACAATAAAAATAAAAATGAATTGATAACAAAATGTTGCGGAAAGATACTCCGGGAAAAAAAAAAAGTTCCTAAATTTTTCCTTTTTTGAGAATGCTCTTAAATTTTATGAGTCACGTTATAAATAAGTGAATAAAATTTCTAAGGGTTTTTTTTATTATTATTATTATTACTACTACATCGATATTTATTTGAAAACCGATACTTTTTTTCGAATTAGAAAATTTTATTTGAACATCGATATTTTTTTTTGAATTAGAAATTTTTTTATAGAGTATCAGAAATAAGTTTTATTCGATAAAGAACTGAATATATCGGCGTTTTCCATGCTGGAAGTGGCTTTAAATAAAAATGCCAATATAGTTATGTATATATAGTCGGATATAATCCACAATTTAAATCTTCAATAAAAAAGAACTTTCAAATTACTGTAATCGTTTTACAGCTTCAAGTAAACTCTTACAAGACGACTGTTACCTCTTATTATTGAATTTATATATTTTAATTAATTTATGTATCAAATTTCTAATCTAAAAATACAGTAACATGATTTCAGTATTTTATAAAAGTATTAAATGAAAGCATTTATGTCTTTCTTTGATGAAAAAATTAATATTTCCATATCATACTGAAAACAGTTTTGAACATAGATGCTGATTTCAATATATATATATATATATATATATATATATATATATATATATTGTAAGAATTTGTCATTCACAACAGAAGAGTGAGTTAATCTTTCCTTTCGAAATCGTCCTTTCTTTTTAAAACTAGATACACCTCTAAACGTGATTTACACAAGTTTCACAATCTAAATCAAATTATTCGACTCTTAATTGCTTTTCATTTCAAATGCTTCTTTTGCTTACATATGCTAAAATTAACCTTCATAACTCTAATGTAATTATTCTATAAATAGACGATACTAATAAAAAATCATATAATCTGTTTCTATGCTTGTAAAAATCGGAAGAAGAGGCGCAAATAAAGCATTTTTGAGGCGGTAATTATTATATTTTAAAATACAATATAAACTACAACTTGAAAGTAATAAATTGGATTAACAGAAAACTACGTATCTTGCCTTTATACCAAAAATATCGCTATATATTCTCAAACTGTGATTTTTTTTAAAGAGAAATTCGGAAATTACGCGTGAAAAAAAGCATATTGGGAAAGCTTCAACCATGATTAATAGGGAAAGAAGCTCCATTCAACTATGATTAATAGTTCGTTTTCCTAACTAACATTATCTAACACAATGTTTCTTCTTTTTGAAGAAAAAAAATGTAGATGTTCTTCTATCGAGAAAATGAAGAGCACGAAGAACCATTAATATTATCAAAGAAATATTCTGGAAAATGGTATATTCAATTTGAAATAAATGATAATTAACTTTAAAACACATAAATTTAATTTTTCTGCATTCATTTAAAGAGTAATAAAGAGAAAAAAATAAGGATGTATTTCGGCAAGTAATTTCCTTTTCTTTTAAAAAAAGAAATGAAATGTTATATTAGAGCCCTGAAAGTTTTTAATGTTATTCCTAATAGTCTATATAAAATTATGAAAATTGTTGTATACAGTATTTTGCATAAAGCAGATTTAGTCATCGAAGTTGCTGATCTTTTTTTAAAAAAAGTAATTTCTGTTCAAATCTTCCGTACAAAGGTTTGTAATAACTAAATGTACAAGCATATATACTCCATATAATTTAAATTCTGCTTTAAAATTTTTTGTTGAAAGTATAAAGTCGATATGTAACTTAAAAGAAAAAAATATAAATATATCGATATATATGAAGCAATCTTCATGCCGCATGCATCTGAGAGTAAACTTATCAAAACAAGGTAGTTTATGATATTGAGCTCCTTAGAATAATATAAAATTACTAGTTGTTGGATTTTAAAACATTTTATAAAATCTGGTTATACCATTACTCGTAAAATAAATGTGTCTCGAATGATTACCTAAAAATTCTAAAATAAAATGGCTATTTCCACGTACATTACTGTATTCCATAATCCATAGCCAACTTCTCGTCACTTTTCAAACATAAAAAGCAACGCAAAACTTTAAATAACAAAAATAAATAAATAAAATGAAATAAAACAGTTGATTATGCTAAATATTCAGATTGTTGAATGACGTATTAGAATTAAAGCATACGACGAAATATTAAGGAGAACAATAATATTCTTTTCAGATATTAAAATTATAAAATTGAGTATATTTTAAGATGAATTTAATTATCACTACCGTAAAATAAAATATGTATTCTGTAAATGTCACTTGTGTATTTCACTTGTACATTATTTTGAAAAGTGGACAGGGCGACATTTTGTGATTGTACTTAAACAAAAGTCTCTGGTGGCTAATTAAAAACTAAATCATATACATCATGAGCAGACATGTGTGTTTAATGTTAAAAGGCAAAAACATCTTGAAATTTTAGAACAATATTAATCATTTTTCAGGGAACTTCAATATTCATTCAAACACTAAGGGGGAAAAAAGAATAATATACCTCTTAATTTTGAAAACAGAATGTGTTGGTAAGATTACATTTTCAAACAAGGATGATTGATAGCTCACTACATTCTCTAATTATAGACCAATAGCGAAGCTTGACCTTTTTCAAAGGAGTGTCCTTCTGGGTTCTCTCATATGGGAGGAGGGGAAAGTGAAAGAAAACGCCTTAAAATTTGGAAACCAATAGGGAATAATCTGAACCTGGGAGCCCTCGATAAACAAACCGACATACCAGTTTTGCTCGATTATAGGCGTGGTTAATTTAGGTATTGGTTCAGACAGGAAGCTTTATTTTTCTGTGTTCAATGTCTAATATTTTAAATGTTTTTTTTTTTTCTTTTTGAAAAAGTACTCAATTAATTTTTAAGTACTTATTTTGTCGAAAATACTTAAATGTATATTAAAATTCCTGGTTCCGAATAAATTCTTATTGCAGTGTAACTTTTGAATAGGAAGTATTGATATATGAATCTTTCAGAACTGCATTTACAAATTATATAAATTTTTTTTTCTTGGAGGCATGCAAAGTCATATTTATTTCTGTGAAAATTCTAATCACTGTTACTTTATTTTGTACAAGGTTTTAGATGAAAAAGAAAAAGGAAAAAATAGTGGACAGAAAGTTACTTTTATATAAGAAAAAAAAAAAAAAAAACTATCATTAAGCCTCATGAGAATTTATTTATTATTTTTTTTTTCCTTTTTTTTTTCTTTATCTGAATATATCATTTCGTAGAAAGAGATGATGAAATTAAACGAAGCTCTAATTTGTGCTATATTCTGCACCGACAATAATTCTATTCGCTTTATTTCTTACGCTTTTGAGCACATTTTAAAGTAATAGTTATTCTCATAAACGAGGGAAAAAATTGTGATGCATTATTTTTTTTACGTAAAATAATTTTTAAAAAAATTATGTGCTAAAATTTAGACATTGCAAAACTGATTGTAATATTTAAATACTATTTTACCAATTTTGAAAATAAAAGTACAAAAACTAGAAAATCTAAAGGTTTTGCAGAGTTGTAAATGTTCAACAAAAAATAAAGCACTTGTTATCGGTCTATGTTTATAAGTTAAAAATGCACAATCTAAATAATATTATCAAAAGTTTAAAAAAAAAAGGGAAAAATAACGATGTATTAATAATATTTTTTTAGTGGTATAACATAATAAGGCTCCTAACTAGGCCTTCAAAACAAATCCTAATCATCTCTCCAAATGGCATTTGTAATTTTTTTTTTTAAAAAAAAAAGAAAAAGAAAAAAAAAATGAAGCTTACTATTTGATAAATTATGTACATAAATTCAAATAATAAAATAATATAGTTAAATAAATAATTCATATAATAAAAAAGTAATAGCTACCAATATCTAAACAAAAATAAATCATTATTCTTTATTTGAAAAAAAATCTTTTTTTCTTATAGCTGGCCATTTATCTTTCATGTTTCCAACCTTTTAAATATTTTGTTTACATGCATTATATTCCCTTTAATAACGAAAACTATACTCTTGGACTTTTAAACAGCATAAATAATTTTTAACAGGCATATTTCAGGCACACTTGAACTCTATTTCACATATGGCTGACTTTATTACAGCTTAGAGACTAAACCAAGATACCATTTTTTCAACAAAAAAAGAGAGAGAAAAAAAAGTTAAATATAACTCAAAAGAAGTTCGGTCTTGGACGAAGCGCAGATCAATCATATTGCTCCGTATACTTGTGACGCAGTTTTTTCCCCTTAGGCCAAGAAATAATTAATGAAGCATAGAAGTGGGTTTTTAGACTTCATTCTTAACTCACACACGTAGCTGTGCGTTCAACAAATAATAAAATCAAAAATAAAGGTTAGTAGATGAAGTTTTCGCCAAGATAAATAAAAAAAAATGTGTGCCTCCTCCATGTAAAAGAAGGAGAAGTATGATGGGAATTGCTGGGAGATATGAGCGAACCTGATGTAAATAATCAATGGGGTTTTGAGTTTTGGTCGACGTGCAGCCAGGATAAGAAAGAACAGTTTTTTGTCACGTTGTTTTTCTCCACACATGACGCTTGTAATTAATCACATCGTATAGTTTTGGGATTTGGGTTAAAGTTTTGGGGGAAGTTTTATCTGTTCCTTACTTCCCATTGCTGTTTTTTCTGGGAGCCTTTTTTTTGCCTTGTTTTGTCTACTGTAAACATATTAACCTCTAAAATCCTAATTGATTTTTCAAGTATTGCCTTTTCTCGAACCACAAATGTACTATTTCAAAGAGATCTGTTTATATTTATCCGTTTGTCTAATTAAATCGTATTATAGTAAAGCATTTACTAATCTCATTGGTGATGTTCTCAAATGCTTAAAAAATATATTTTCGCATGTAAAAATAGTTGAGAAACTCCCATCAAAAAATTGTGAAGTATATAAACTCTTAAGTTCATTATTATAAACTACGTACATAAATTTGACATATGTACATAAACCTTTCACTGAACTTGAGCTTTATCTACTCCTCATTGCTTAGCTCCTTTATGTAATTTCTGGTATCACGGTTCTGAGGTATCCTAGTGATATTTTGTTCTTTCCCCTTTGTTTTAAAGTCTGTGGAAAGCACAGGTGACCCGTCAAAGGAAAACCTATCGATGCTTCTCCATTTACTACCCTCCTTCTTGTCAACCTTCCCCCCTACTTCCAAATCAGTCCCCGAACTATCCAAACCATTCTCGACAGCTCTATGTCCCCCAAACCCAATGCTAATATTCATGAGATCATATTTCTGAACAAGCCCTCAAAGTAATGAAAATTCGACTAAAATTCTTATGAATCCTGATAAGAAGAAAATTAATCTGACTTTATTGGAGTCAAAAGTATATGTAAAGTAATAATTAATAAAAATAAAAATAAATAAACATAAATCTTTCCCTCGTTAGCAAACTTTCGGCATTAGAGGACGAAGACAACCTCAATGTTTAGGATTACGAAAATTGATTTCGGTTATACCGAGGAAAAGAAAGTGCTACTGATAAATAATGCTCCCTTAATTACTATTAACAATGCTAGAAATATTAATCGAATTCTAAATGCAATGAAAGGAAATTACTTATACAAATATTACTGATAAAATAACTGTATTTTTTTCTTACCTATCCTCCCATTATTAATGCTTTTCGTATTACTAATGATTATAGATCGTAAAGACATAATCAACGAACTCTCTGATCATAACATTACGGTAAATTCTTGTTTTAATCTTAAAGCAAGATAAAGCAATATTCCTTTCCCTCTATTCCTTGTTGAATTACCTAAAATTAAAATAAACAAAGCAGGTTATTTTTCAATCAAAATTAAGTCTTTTACACAATCCCGCAACACCTAATCAGTGCTATCGATAGCAAACATTTTATCATCATTCTAAATTCTGCTCAAAAACTTTTCGTTGTGTTAAAAGCGGAGAAAGTCACCTCACATAAGACTATACAGAATTATAATCTTTTTCAGCAAAATGTTGAAACTTTTGCTGTTTTTATACCACTAACTTCTCAAAATGCCCCCAAAATCCATTAAACCTGAGACATCTAACTTCCCTCACCAGTAATGCTTGGGAAGAATGAAGGAAAAAAGAAATATCGAAAATAATAACACAAACGTGTGACGTACTTTTTTCTTTTAATAACTCCACAGCCATTTTAAGTCAAATTAAAATGTCGATAATTTCAAAACTCGAATTGAAGATACGTAAGAGGACAAAATACTTTATTATCTATCAAAGAATATATAAGATTGCTCTCTCGCTCATACCCTTTTAACACAGTTAATCACAGTTTGTATTCAAATAATAATGTCTTTGCTTATCAAATCACTCTTTCCGACTTAAAAACTTCTCGTTTATAGTACATTCGATTCCTATTATTCGGATCATGAGTCACTACTTACTACTACCAATAAACATTTAATTACAATGATTCACTTTAATCTATAATCCCTAACAAACAGCTTGTTATATTATACATTATTTCCCTTCTATTTCCCTTGAATTATATTTCACTTATATATCATTATTTATTTTTAATTCACAATACTTCTCATCTAATATAATTTACCTGATCCGGTTTCGTTTGATAAGAAATGAATTGGAATTGTATGCAATTCAAATTACAAAATGCCTCAGAGTTTGGAGATAAGCCGCAGTAGCCTAGATGTCATAGCCGTTGACTCACGGCAGGTGGTTTTCGTGTGTCGTGGGTCCAATCCTTGATGCTTCTAAAGACCGGTCATGTAGCTGGGGATGATGCATGTTAAATCTGTCGATGCTCAAAGTCCTCCTATTGATGAGTATGTTAATAGAGGGAGATGCTATCTTCATCATTTGACAGAGGTTCAAAATTACAAAGCCCATTGCCTATAGCCCTCACGTTGTTTATAGCGCTATGTTAACGAAACTAATACAAATGAGCAGCAGCTAATGGTAATGGGCTAAACTGTATAAACAAACAGAATCTATTTTATAGCCAAATGAATTTTTTTTCTTCTTATATTTAAACTGTTAATGGAAGCGTTTATATATATATATATATAAATTTGATGTAAATTATGCCCTTTGCGTATACAGTTAAAAGGGTATGCAATTAAAGTATGTAAAGTCTTTTACTTGCATTTCTTTTTAAGCTCGTCTGTGAATTGTACAAAAATGTACTTCCACCCTAAAAACACTCCTTGACTTTATAAGTATTTCTCTCCCTTGGACAAGAGAGTCTCCTTTGATATATATATTTGGAGATTTGTTTAATGATACGTTTATTGTTGTAATATTTTGAAGAAGTTCAAGTTGGATGCTCTCAAATATGTTTACAAATGTATTTTGCTGATGAAAGTAGTTCAAATACTGGATACAATACAATCTCTAATCCATTAGTATTTAAGATTTCTTAAAGGATTATATAAATTCTGCGTACTCATATAAATTTCGCTCTAAATTTGCTTAGTTACTATTAAAATGGTCTAAAATACCTAGTAGGTCAGCAACTTTTTTTTGTCGTATGAATGTTTGTTTTTTTCTCCTTCTAATTTTTAAACTATTTTTGAAAGCTTTTTAACTAGATAAACATTTCATATACAGTTTAAATCGTTTTGTATTCAATTAAGGGGGGAAATATCAAACAATATTTTAAGTCGTTTAAAATCATTTTGAAGTACATCGGTCTAATTTATAATAATTGAAACTACTTCTCATATAAAGAATAATTAACTAATTGTACGTTTTATTTACTAAAATCACTCTGATGAACGTTTTGTTTGACATAACAAAGGAAATTTAGTCATTTAAGATTCTAAAATGTTACAACCACATTTAACTAATTACAGTTACTTGATTATTAAAATTTAACTAGACATATAATTATGTTTTATGTCCTTAATATATGCCTCATATTAGAGTATAATTTTGATTTTGATAATAACACAAGTCTGTGTTTTATACTTTTACGTAAATAAATATAATTACATTTGTAAAAGCATAATAAT
>BMAW01045926.1:46065-69370 GCA_019974015.1 Nephila pilipes
TATATATATATATATATATATATATATATATATATATATATAAATTTGATGTAAATTATGCCCTTTGCGTATACAGTTAAAAGGGTATGCAATTAAAGTATGTAAAGTCTTTTACTTGCATTTCTTTTTAAGCTCATCTGTGAATTGTACAAAAATGTACTTCCCCCCTAAAATCACTCTTTGACTTTGTAAGTATTTATCCCCCTTGGACAAGAGAGTCTTTTTTGATATATATATTTGGAGATTTGTTTAATGATACGTTTATTGTTGTAATGTTTTGAAGAAGTTCAAGTTGGATGCTCTCAAATATGTTTACAAATGTATTTTGCTGATGAAAGTAGTTCAAATACAGGATACAATACAATCTCTAATCCATTAATATTTAAGATTTCTTAAAGAATTATATAAATTCTGCGTAATCATATAAATTTCGCTCTAAATTTGCTTAGTTACTATTAAAATGGTCTAAAATACCTAGTAGGTCAGCAACTTTTTTTTGTCATATGAATGTTTTTTTTTTCTCCTTCTAATTTTTAAACTATTTTTGAAAGCTTTTTAACTAGATAAACATTTCATAAACAGTTTAAATCGTTTTGTATTCAATTAAGGGGGGAAATATCAAACAATATTTTAAGTCGTTTAAAATCATTTTGAAGTACATCGGTCTAATTTATAATAATTGAAACTACTTCTCATATAAAGAATAATTAACTAATTGTACGTTTTATTTACTAAAATCACTCTGATGAACGTTTTGTTTGACATAAAAAAGGAAATTTAGTCATTTAAGATTCTAAAATGTTACAACCACATTTAACTAATTACAGTTACTTGATTATTAAAATTTAACTAGTTAGACATATAATTATGTTTTATGTCCTTAATATATGCCTCATATTAGAGTATAATTTTGATTTTGATAATAACACAAGTTTGTGTTTTATACTTTTACGTAAATAAATATAATTACATTTGTAAAAGCATAATAATTATATTACTAAATGAAGATTAAAATGTTAATTGAGAAAATATCATTCTTTTAAAGTGTATAAAAATATTCAGCATTTTTTGCGTTAATTATTTTAAGTATCTCTGATACATATAAAACATTCGATACAAAAAGATATATATTTATAAAACTGCCATTTGAAATACATTAAATAATTAAGCATAAATCAGATTTTATATAAATGTCTTAAAGATTTTTCCTTAAAATTCAAAATAATAATAATAAATAAATAAAATTTCATGAAAATAGTACCACATAAGTTAAAAGCCTAATATTAAGTTGATAATCATCATATGTAAATGTACTTACAAATAATTTCATTTCATTTTATGATTTCTTGATTTTAGTTACAAGACAGAGTTTTTTTTTTTTTTTTTTAAATTGGATTCATTTTAATACTTTAATGTTATCACTTTATTTGCGGTCACTCCCATAAAATAACTTTAACTACAGATGACATAAATGAAATCTGCACGCAGTGCATGTAATTTCACACCAAAATAACTAATAAATATTTTTAAGAAATAATTTATGCATTTTTTAACAAAAGTTGGTGAAATGTACGGAATATCAATATTTTAAGAAATTAGATTAAATCATTTATATATATATATATATATATATATTTATGTTTCTTGTTATACGGCCTCTTCATTTCTTTATTTTTTTTAAATATATCTATTTTTTTAAGATTTAATAAATTTATTTTTCAGATTTTTAGTACTTTGAAATTTTTTTTTATTAAATTAGTTTAAATTTACTTGGATTTCTACTCTTTGTATATTCTTTTAATGTTTATGTGCATTTATATTTCTCATTGTGTAAATTAAAATACGAAATATAGTAAGAAATATTTTTTTTTATGAATTGGTATTCAAAATAAATAAGAAATGAATGTCTTAATCACAGGCATTCGTTATTTTTACAGCTAATATTTATGGAAATATTCCAATTTTGATTTTTTAATGTTAAGTTTTACATTATTTCCCAGCTGAATACATCGTCAGGATTAAATAAAGGAAAAGGCATAAAGGCATATAAAAAAATTTGGTTAAATATCCCAAAGAATTTTCAGTGGATCAGGCCCCTTTTAGCTTTCATTGCTAATTTTCTTTTACGTTCCTCTTTACAACTATTACAATTTTATTGTTTTCAATGAAATTGTAAAAGCATTTTCATATTCCACTACTAGGACAAACAGTGCTTAACCAATTAAATAACTGCTTTATTGTCAGATGTGTAACATTTATAAAAGATGGGAATATATAAATTAAAAGCACTGTACAATTTAAAAAAAGAGGAGAATTTAGATTACAATAGTATCATTAAAACTAGTTGAATAATCTTCGAATGGCATGTTGTATTTTTAATAAGCCTGATAGAAAATGAGAAAATAATTTAGAAGAAGCAATTATTCTTATTTTTACACTAATGACTTCTTAATAATCATTTTATAGTAAATATGTTCAAATTCACAAGATCAGACATTGCTTAAAATTATACCAATATATATATATATATATAATGATTTTAACAAACTATAATTAATAGAACCATTTAACTGAAGTTTTTAATTAGTTAGTAGCTATGTGAAAAGAAAAAGTGTTAATATACAAATAGTGAAACAATGTGTTAGATTAATTGGTAAAATGAAGAAAGCTAATGTTGATTAGTGATTTTATTTGCTTTTATTTTAAAAAATTTTAATCACTATTAAAAATACATTATTTTTAATAGTTATTTATGTTCTTAGTATATAAGAATTATTTTACAACATTAATGGAATATGTAATTGTTTTCAGAGAATATATTTCTAAATATTTTGTCAGTATATCTTAATAATTTGAGTACAAAGCATATAGATCCATTAACATAGAGAAGCATACAGATGCAAGTGAAGAATAAAACTAAAAATGAAGGGCCAGGACACTGCAAGTGGTATTTTTTGCTTGAAACTTTCCATAAATAAAAAAGTATTAAATTATAAGGCACAAAAATAAGAAATTAATAGTTTGCAAGATTGTTATACGCTTTTGAAAGTAATACTCAAGGCATAAAGCACTATAGAAAGTATACAGATGCTGTATTTCTTTATTCTCTTTAAATGGAAAAAAATTATATAGTATTTTATTGCATTAGTATATAGTAATTTTATTTTTAATTTTCATCAAAAATATTTTTAAAGATCTAATTATATGTTCAATAATCAAAATATATAAACAAAGGACATCAGTTTTGTTATTTTTAAAATTAAAAAAAATAATAAAAATTTAAAAAAAATGGTTAAACATACAAAACAAAATTTAATGTATAAAAACTATTTTAATAACTTTTCCTAAATGTTGTAACAAAAGATTGCTGCGGAATTGAATTTGCATTATTATTAATGGTTAAAATTTTAGTTACTAAATATAAACATAGAAAAACTGAATTGCAACATGCTCAAACTTTTTAAATATTTGTATTCATCATATCGTAAAGCATTTAAATGATGAGTTTAATACAATTCCTTTCATTAGCTTAGGATATAATAAAAGCTAAATTTATGATCATATATAGAAAGTCCACTAGTATGGGTCTGTAAACTAATTTATATATATAAATTATTACGCACGCTATCACGCATTCTTGAAAAAATACAGAGAAAATTGATTCACATTCTCTGGCGCAAAGTAATCTGGTATATGACCCCCAAAACCCCCCCCCCCCCGATACACCCCTCAAGGGAATATCTCAGAAACTAACGATATCAGATTCAAATTGAATTTTAAACAAATGTTATTTACACTATTATCTACCTAATTTTTGAAGGAAAAAAAGTTTTCATGGTGAGAAGAATTTTTTTCTGAAAGTTACTTTACTATGTTAATTAAGTTAATTAGCTAATCAATTCACTAAAAAATTTAATTTATTTTCAGTCATTACGAGATACCAATTCTATCGAGCAAGGTAGGAATTGCAAAAGTTATTGGATGTCAGTATTTTTTTCAACTGCGAAATAAATTAAAGCTGTGAAAGCAAATAAAAGGAACTATTTTTGGAACATCATAATTACTCGTATGAGCAGACATAACGAAAACTGACTAGCTCAAAACATAGCAACTTAAAAACTGTTTAAATTAGACGAAATACTTAAAAAATGGTAATTATGTGAAATAAAGAGAGGTTTTCGAGTCACATCTGAAAAGAGCTGCAGTCTAATACATGTGTCGCCTACAAAAGTCGTACTAATCGTTGATTTATTTATTATTTTCTTTCATTTCAGTCTCTTATCTGTGTTATCGGTTTTTAACTTCTTGCACTCTTTCTTATTGGTTTTTATTTCATTTCTAATGTTTAAAAGATTGTTTTTCCAAATTCGTGTTATTAAATCACATCTGAAAAATGCTGCATGCTAATACGCCTTCAAAAGTAGCATTACCGACTCCTGATTAATTTTTTTCCATTGCAATTTCTTATCTGTGTTATCGGTTTTTAACTTCTCCACTTTTACTTATTCGTTTTTATTTTACTTGTAATATTTAAAAGGCTGTTTTTCTAAATTTGTGTTATTAAATCACATCTGAAAAACGCTACACACTAATGCCCTTATATCTGTTAAGTTACCGATCCATTTTTTTTTTCTTAAATTTTCATTGTAATATTTTACTTGTGTTATCGGTTTTCAACTTCTTCCGCTTTTACTTATTTTTTTTTTTATTTCACTCGTAATATTTAAAAGGCTGCATTTTTTATTAATTTGCACCATTATTTAAAAACTAAAACAGATTGTTTCTATTTTTCGATTTTCAAATGCTGCGAAATAAGTAATATGATTTTTTCGATTTGTAAGAAATAATTTCAAATCCTTTGCCCCAGTATTACGTAAATAATAACATCATACTTAGTATTTTAAAACATCTTAGGGAAGTAAAAGGCATTAACTAAAGAAACACTTTAACTATACTTGATAAATACATATAATGAGGATATATTTTTTTTAAAGAAGAGGCGTGCTTGGTTTTTGAATTTTTAGAACATAAAATTAAGACATAACATAAGAACATAAAAATTTTATTTAGTTGAATGTTTGAAATAGTAAAAATAAAGACTCAGATTTGATCCCTATCAAAACTGAAATCAATTAAAAATAAATCAAACAATTTGAAGAACGAGTAATTTTATGATAAGAAGTAGTTAAAAGAAAGAAAAATTCTTTTAAATAAAGAAAACTTTATTATAAAATTAATTTGTTAAGGACTGATAATTTAATTAGAATTTAATACAGGTTGAGCTATATTGATAGTTATTAATGATTTATTTATTATTTTGATTTTTTAATCATTTAATTTAAACTAACTTAAATGGTTTTTTTCTCCATTTATATAATTTTCTGTTCTGATTTTTTTAAACAAAGGTTTTCTTTTGTTATTTTTCTCTCGCTGAATTATGTTTGTTGAATTAAAATAACTATTTAATTCAGTGATTTTAAATCAGAATGAATGAGTGTAAGTAAATTTATAGTTTATTGGTTCAAGTTCAAGATATGACTATGATGTGCCAAGTAAAATTTAACTGTGGTCTGGACGTGAAGAAATTGAAAAATGACAAAAATTGGTAGAAAAGAAGAAGGGTCAAAAATAGAGTAAGATCGCTTGGATAACCCGGAAGCGCGTCCCCCGTGTTTTCCATAGACAGTAAACCCCATAGGAAAGAAAAAGATCTCTAGGCTGCCTCGGAGTTATGATGCCCGTACTTGCCTAAAGAAGGTAAGTCCCTGAGGTCCCCTGATGTAATCCCCAGGAGGCAGGGGGCCCGGCTATACCCTCAGACCCTGGGTACCCATTTCAATCGCCTCTTACGACATGTATGAGCTACAGTGGGACTATTCTGCGATTCCCGGTCATCACATCGGTCGATTTCAAATCAGAACCCTAGACACTTAAAAGTTTAGCAAAAAAAGAGGGATTTGAGGCAATGTAATTTATTTTGAGCTGCGAGTTAGAATATTTATTATTCCATAGTCCGTGGTATGAAATAAATGGAGCTATTGTATGTTAAATCAAGTAAAATCTCAAAGTATTCACGAGGTGTAAAGTGGAAGTTTGGTGATTCTGTAGCAAGCTGAAATGTCTCACTTATTCTAAGATGCATCAATGGTGCAGAGAAAATACATTTTCCTCAGGAATTTGGTAATTTCTTATCTTACCCTAAACTTCTATTCTCACAGAAGGAAGCCAGGGTCTTTGTCCTGTTAATTTCAGCCAAGAATTTTAGAAATTTTAGCCAAAGAATTTCGAGCTATAAAATTGTCATGGGGACCTCCTTAGAGTTTGACGGGATTTTTATTTGTCCCTTAAAAGTCATATGTATCAACCTTCCCCGTACTACACACTTCTTACTTCCCGCTATATAACTTTAACTTTTTTTTTTTTCATACTTTTTTTCGCGTGCTTCTAGAATCCTCCATCCAGAGCAACATCACTACATCACGATTCCCTTGTCGAGGTAGCTGTAAAAACCTTTCATCATCAGGTGCCAATCACACTAGTTTAATTTGAAATCTGTAACTACTGTATGTCACCCGTTTAACTTAAAAATAAATACGTGGGTGTAAACATGATTCATGTTTCATAAATAAGACATTCTGTCCTTTCCCTTTTTAACTAACCACTGTACAGTAAAAACATTAAAATGAATACACAGTAATTAGAGTATTAACTCAAAAGAAAGACGTTTCATTATATAATTATGATTTAAAAATTATGAGGTTGGTTCTTTATTTTCTTTATATATATTTCTTAATATAACATTAACAAAAAAGTAAAAGTAGAATATCGAAGCAAATTATTAATTAAAAGCATTTATTAATGTATTAAGAATTTTTGCGAAAGGAAAAAGTGTAGAAAATATTTTATACTAACGAGAATCACAAAACACGATGAAAAGAAATTGTTGGTATTAATGATATTCAACATATGCTAAGATGTGTATTCACTCGCGTGCCGAATACCGTTCGTAAACGTATGCGTCAAAAGAACTATTCGCGATCTGCACGCGGCTATTCATCGCCTTTTGGATTTTTGACGCGCTCAAAGGAAGTTCGTAGATTACATTGAGATAGCGTCATTTCAACGAGTGGTGTAGTGAGCTACTTGGCACGCAATTGTATATGTACCTCTAGAAAAACAATATACGAGGAAAAATAATATTCTTCAAAGAGACATAGAATTAGAAATCACATTCCCCTTATTGTTTTATCAATTACTATCAAACATTTTCTCATTTCAGGGAGTATATGCGTTTGTGACGTTGGGATATTTGAGATTTTCTCTTCACTAACCTCGAGGACTTTTTAATATAATGAATTGCATGCGATTACAACCCCTTGCCAACCAAAATGAAACGTGATTAGGTAAATAAGTTGAAGATATGAAGTGTAATGGATTAAATTAGAGTGATAATGATAGAATTAGAATTGAAATAGAATTTGAAGGGAAGAGAAGGGAGATATAAGATAACGAAAATCTTGTAGCAATTTGTAAAGTGTATTGAATCATCTAAACATTCATTTGTATTAAAATTAAGTGGAAATGACTCGTATTTAAAGTAATAGGCGTTGAGCTTGTTATAACAAGAAGTATTTGAATCGGTACGTGTGATTTGATAAGCTAAGATTTTATTATTTGTATGTAAATGGGAATATTAAATGAGTCAAGAGATTCAAGAGAGCTGGAATTTGAATATGCTGACATATCTTGACTAGGATTTTTGAACTGAATGCCTATTTAATTAGGCTTAAATATATCTGTGGAGTTAATTACCACAGGAAGACCTTTTATAAATAAGTTTATTACTCAGTTTTTTACAGCAATCTCTCAAACATTTTCTCGAATTAAAATTTTAAAGTTTATAACAATTCCTAAAAATAAACTGAAATTTCTTGAGCTATAGAGAAAATTAATGTATACACAATTGAAAGGTAACGCATATGCATGCAAATTTAAAATTAAAGAGATATTCAAAGTCGTTTGAATTCATCAATTTAATTGAATTTTATTTTCTTATACACTCCTGAAATAGTGTTCTTTATTCAAATTATAATAAATAAATAAGATCTTTGATCATTTTGAAGTAACTGTACTACTACTAATGTTATATATATATATATATTGGTGGGTAAACTAATGTATAATTTTTTTTTAAGAAATAAGAACAGTAATTAGTTTGATCTTGGATCCAAAAGAAAAAAAAAAGTTGTACTTACCCTATAGTGTAAAGTCAATTACTGTAAGCTATCACTTAATTTAATAAAACCAACAAAAATAAAATCAATTATAAAGTTCCATTTGAGTTAATTTTAGGAAATTTGTTCCATAAACTATACGAAATGCCACAAAGAAAAATGTTTCTTTACTTAAAGGATAAAATATTATTTTTCTGCTAGTTAATTACCCAAATTTTGAGACTAATTAAAGCTAATATTGAATTAGATTTTTCCTTCTGATATACTGAACATAATTAAATAGTTAGGAGGTAATTTAATTAATAGTGAAATTTTATACAAATAATAATTAAAATAATAATGTGATTCTTTTAACATAATAGAAACTCTCCTACTTAAATTTAAAATGATTAATAAAAAATTATTATTATTAAAAATAATTATTCTCCTTTTTCATTTCATATTTATTTCCTTATTAAATTAATTACATAACAAATTTTAAAATTAAGCAATTTCTCGCTCTGTTTACAAATTCAAGGTAAATGTAATGATATAAAACTACTATAGTATGTTAGAGAGATATAACATTATACTAATAGGAGATAATAAATATGAGAAATAAGCTTACATGAAAAATAAAATTATTTAATTCAACTTTATTACACATCTGTCAGAGAAATTTGTTTCAGAAAAAGTAAAGCTCTAACTTCTGCACTTTTAATTAGTTTTAATTAAAATGATAGACAGACGATAATCTGAAAAAAACTTTTAGATTTATTATTTTAATTCAGGGTTTTCGTATTTTCGTTCTTTCTGGTTATGTAAATGAGGAGTAATTCCATTAAATCGATAGAGAAAATTATTTTTGCCACACTAATAAATATTCAGTAAGTACCAACGATAACATCTATTGTGAAATATTTATTTTAATAGAGCCCTCAATATTTAATGTCATATTTTTCAAAAATATGTACGATTAAAAAACTTTCTCAGGAATTTATTGCACCAAGGAGCTACCCACATGAACTTGCCTTTAAGTTCATAAGATAGTTAGGATTTAACTGGTCTAAATTGTTTCAAATTTTTCCACGAGTTTCCTTGTTTTACGTTAACATGGATTAAGAGTTCCTAAATATCATAATTACTTTTTCCCTATTTAAGACCCTCCTTGTTATTTCATATCCCTTTCTTGCCTTCTCGCTTTTACGGAATTAAGTCTAAATTATAAATTGACTTTTTTTTGTTGAAATAAGGAGTTGCGAAAAATATGTGAAATATTATCTAAGCATCAATAAATTTAACTTGTATGTACAGAGTCCCCATGATCATGGAGCAGAAGAATTTAATTTGGGAGGGTCTCTCTTTGAATTAGCAGTTGAAAGAACTGTATGGAATCATTGTACACTTAATGCTTTTGTCGATTCATTCAGATTGATTGTTGCATTTATTTCATTTTATGAAGACCCTTTATTCCTCCCTGTGACACATTTAAATAGGATTTCACCAGGATTGACATAGACATTCAACACACACACTTTATTCACAGATACGCCCTCACTTAGGTATATTATTTATTTAACTCACAATATAAAACACTACTAACATCTTTAATACTTGTGTCAGAGCACCACGCATTGAATCTCTCAGATATATTAGTTACAGTTATGTAATTGTTAACTTTATTCTATTAGTTTAATACTTTTAATGAATGTATCAAAAGATGATCTTTTTATTCAAATTGTTAATTATTCTATGTAATTCTCTTCTGTAATCGGAGCTTCTTTAATCCCACTATACGATCATTTGGCCTTGTTAGTATTGTTAGATGTAGTTAATCGCTAAATATATAGTTTAAAGGTAATTAAACAATTAAAAGAGACGCTAGCTCGTATATTACTTAAAAGTAATACACATTTTTAGTAAAATTTCCTTTTGGTATAAAAGGACTATGTAAGTGTTTGTAATTTTTTATGTAAATTTTACACAGAACATTTTTACCATGGTTCTTATTTTTATTTTCTACCTCAAATCTTCTTCAGAGCCACTTAGGAAGCTGAGAACATGAAAATAACGATGATGCATAACAGGAAGCCAAATTTCATTGAGACTTCCGCATAAGGAATTAACTGACTCATGAGTAGATAAAACGAATGAATAAAAAATGAGGCTTGTAGTTTCAGTGACAAGTACAACTTTTGAGTTTTAAAAATTCAAACAGTGAAATCGAAAACTAAAAAAAAAAAAATGTTTGTCAATACAAACAAACATATGAGGAATCTGATGCTTAAGAAAACATTCCAGGAATTTTATATCTCGAGTTAGATGGAATGTTGTTTCACGCAACCTTCAAAGGGGAAAGCTTCAGGCGAGCTTGAAAGTTAAACTTACTTTATGGAGTAAATAACAAAGACACACTTTTCAGTTGAGAAGCAATAATACTGTTAAATAAATTGGATCAAAGAAGTTGCTTCGCTATAAAAAAATAGAAGATGCGACCTGTTTTCAAAATTTGTTTAGGCATGAGCTACGTAAAATAAACCTAATTACGGAAGGATGAACTTTTATAGAATAATAAATGAGTTCAGTAGCTTTCATGTTTTTATTAATAATTTTCATTCCTTAAAAAAAATACGAGCACTTTTGAAGTAAACGAAATTAATACTGTTTCATATTAGGTTGAATCTCATAGTATATAGACAAGGGAGTTTTAGATACATAGTTGAGAGATTTTTAGTATTAAATACACAGCACGTACTACAAATTAAATCTTGTTTTTATGATAAGAAACAGGATTAAAATTTTTATGAAATGAAAACTAGATTTTGGAATATTCCTTCAAATTTACTTTTTGTTATTTAAAAAAAAAATTAGATTTTTGTTTGTAAATGGTATTAAAACACGCATATAACTATTCTGCAAGTATACAGTTACTTTCTCATAGTTTTGTTTACATGTCATGTAAAAAAGCAACTAATAACGTAATTATTTTAGTATTCTTTTCTTAAATTATTATAGTATTCTATCTAAATAACAATGCCGAAACTCCAAATAATCTTTATTACTAGCGTGTAAAATACCTGAGTTACGTAAGAATAAAGTAGTAGTATATTTTTTCTGGAAAAACAATATGATGTTAAATAGATATATTATAGTACCACATTTCGTTTCTATTTAAATTATAATAGGTCTCCCAAAAAGCTGTGTCAGTTAGTGATGTGAAAGAAAATAATACGTTTCTCAAAGTTTTACTTGTACAATATAATCTCCTTCATTTCAAGAATTAGTCTATAAAATTCCAGACGTGTGTCTCACGAGTTAAGGACAAAAAAAAATATTTCATCGGATCGTCATATGCACATATCTTCTTGGTCGGAACAAAAACGAACCATTTTTTAATCAGATGATAATTTGTGTTGAAAAGTGGATTACCTACTAAAACTTCATGAAGAAAGGTGCAGGCTATGAGATTGGATAATCTGCTCCTCACATCTCTAAGCCGAGCTTGAACTTGTAAAATAGTATATTGTGTTGAATGACCGATTCATTACAAGTTTTGAAACCTGATGAAAAGCTCGATGTGAAAATGACTTTTTAAATGGATGATATAAACAAAACAATAAGAACAAGACTGGCAATGTTCAGTAGGTTTCCCATAATACGGGATCATGATAAGGCAAGACCACGTCCGAAAATCTTAGAGCTAGGCTGGAAAATTCTATCAAATGCCCCATACTCCCCATACTTAGCCCCCTGGAAATATTACCTGTTTTTAATTAAAACGTTTTTCTGAATTTCACTTGGTGTGTGTGTGTGTGTCATCAAATTTTCGATCGTTAATTTAACCAACTTCCCATCAAGCTAGAGCTTTGAAATTTTGGGAATCGTTCGTACTCGCCTAACAATGCAATATTTAGACGTTTGCAACAAGTTTTAACTAATATTTCAATAATTTTAATAAGTCAAAATATTCTTTCCTCTCGGCGCTTTTAGGATTGAGGAAAAAATTTCTTTCCCTCTCTGGGAACACCGGGCACTCCCCACGCCACATGAGGTATCGTAAAACTTTTGTACTCACAAAGGGGAGATACGATCATCCCTTTACTATCTCCGAGATAGTAAGGGTTGTTGACTTTTAGTCAGTAATCATTCGCAAGAAAGAAAGTTTCCAATATTTGGCGCCATGTCTTCTCACAATAATTTTTTCTGAATTCTGGTTCCTATTTTTTTTAATAGAATGACTTACAAACTTTCAAATGCATATTTTGATTTTATGAGTATTATGAATTTTTTAATACGCTCACAAATGTCTCTTTTTAAGTAAATTTTAAAGTTAAAAATAACTAACAGTTTTAACTAATATTTCAATAATTTTCTCTAATAAACTTTGCCACCATGTAAAAACATTGTTTTTAAAAACGTTGGTTTTTATATCGAATTATTCTCTCTGGAAAAATTTTTGAAGAAATGAAAATCAAAGATGAAATAGATTTCTACTTTCTACTAGCACGGCTTAAGTTCTTCTTCTCTAAAGAGAAACACTTTTAAGTAATAGTACTTATAAGTTGCCATCATGCTTGCAAGAAATCATAAATAACTATGGAAACTATATTCATCCATTTCTTAAAAAGACAAAACCTTTCGGAAGACCTAATATTAGAGGTAAAAGCCCGAATTTTTAATTATCGTTACGTAGAAAATGACACATAACCTGAAGGTCTACAATTTATCTAAAAGAGTAATACAATTAATTTTAAGTGATTTTGAATGAATTAAGGGTTTTTGAATATGAATATCTGAATTAATTTTCTAAAATGTGAATAGAAAACCACGTTCCATTGTTTTGAGAAAAAAAAAGTGTTACAAAAGATTTGCAACCTTCTTATTGACACCCGGCGCTCTCATAACATACTCAATCGAGAAAACCCAGTTAGTTTTGATTTTCAACATCAATTCCTTTTACTTCAATTTGTGAAATGTAACAAAGTCTCCAATCGTATAATGAACTTCTTAAGGAAAAATAACAAAGTTTTAAATAAATCATCAAAGTTAGTAAGTTTTTATGAAATATGGAAAAGTTTTTTTATTTGTTGATCAACCTTCGAATAAGAATAAATGTTTTTTATTTATGTTTTCTTATTAATAATTATGCATTATATGAAGTAATACACAAGAATATGAACACAGTTTCATAAAATATGAAATTTTAGATGTTTGCAAATATGTTTTGGCAGGATGACACCTTAAATATGCGGTATTTACAAAATGATTATCAATATAATTAAAATAAAATTTCATTATTTGTAAATTTTGCTAAAATCACTGATGATCTAATTTATTTATTAGTAATTAAGAGTAATTTTTTCATTCAGAAACATATAAAAAGAATTTTGTGAGATATAAAGAATCTAGTTAACTAGTCAGCTGAACTAGCTAAATGTATAAAAATATGATGAAATAATTTATAATTCAAAGAAGTATGTGTTACAAAATTTTTGAAAATTAAATTTTTAGGATATCTATATATTTCTAATGGTAAGAATTTTAGTAGGTTCAAACCTATAAATTTTGAATATTTTTATTGAATATTTTATATATAGCTTTTAACAGTATATTTCAATTTTAAAAGAATAGCAAATCATCTTCTAAAATAAATTATCCTAAAATATTGGGCTTTCAGTGAAATATTTGTACCTTGATGAATCTGAGTATCATTACAAATAACTGTCTGCTAAAACTATTAGTTGCAATTAGTTGCATTTAATCACATTTAAACGTGTTAGTTGCATTTAATAGCATTTAAACATGTTAGTTGCATTTAATACAAAATATCAGCAATGCGAAAAAAATATTGAAGTACTTATAATTATAAGATAATTAAATCGAAAGAATTGTAACATAAATAATCTTAAAATATAAGATAAAAATCTTACAGTATAATTGTAAGATAAATAATCGAATGAACTTCAGTATGAGAATAATGTGTATGTGTATGATAAATATAGAAAAAAAAATTAATCTAATTAAATGTATATTGTTAATGAATACATCTTTTATAAATTTTTAAATGGATCATTTCCAGGTTCTTCTTGTTTCTAAATATTCGAGTTTGCTTATTGTAATAAGCGCTGGATGCAATTTTGTTCAGATTCTAAGAGCTTATGTAATGCAATGAGAAAAAAATAATGTTTTTTTCTCTTAATAGTAAAAATACTTATAAGTTTACAATTGAAACGCTGGAAATTATAAGTGTTAAATTAATATAAATGTAATTAAAAGTGCCGATGATATTTTTGTGAAAAGATTTATTCTGATTTAAAATACTTTTAAAAACATTTTTGACTTAATGCAGTTCACTATTACTGAATTGAAACTCTTTTAAAGTTAAGAAAGCTCATATTCAGTTATAGAATATGGCCGAACTTATTTGTGATTTTTGTCACATTTGATCATTGATAATATATAATACATTGCTTAAATAATTTCTATTCCTGTCCTTGAAAAAAATTATACATTATAAAAGATAAGTTTACGCAAACGTTAAAATTTATTTATACAAGGAGAACCAAACATTCGACTGTCATTTAAATTAATGTTTTTAAGACAGGAAAGGCAACAATAGGTAATATTTTCTAATCTGATTTTAGAACTTTAAATTAAAAAGAGTCTGAAATAGAAAGACTTTTTTAAGAGTACAAAAGGTATAAATAAAAACTGATTTAATTAATAAATTTTTATTATTTATTTAATGTGGAAGATTTCAAAATAGATGAATAATTTTTTAATTCGCGAAGGGACCAAAAGTAAGATTATTGATTTCCTTATCATGCACATTAAAAAAATTCGAAATTTAAAATATCGATCAAAGAGTCAAAGTTTTAGAAATT
Source organism: Nephila pilipes (assembly GCA_019974015.1). Lineage (NCBI taxonomy): Eukaryota > Metazoa > Arthropoda > Arachnida > Araneae > Nephilidae > Nephila > Nephila pilipes. The sequence goes on from BMAW01045926.1 coordinate 61,163, forward strand.
TACATTCATTGATATCGCACCAGTTCTATGAAACACGAATAATTTTTAGAGATCTTATTGAAGAATCAAACATTAGGAATTCCACACAAAATTCTACCAGAAATGTAAGGTTTATGGGCAAACTTGTATTTAAAACTAATCAAGAAAATTTATACATTTGTAAAAAAAAAAAAAAAAAAAAAAAAAAGTTTTTCATTTAAGACCCATTAAGATGGTCTTTATTATTTATTTTTAAATTTATTTTTTATTTACTTACTTATTTATTGTGATAAAAATACAACCTTTCGAATTTTGTATAATATTAAAGCCTTTTTCTTGATTACGGTAAAATTACTTCTTGTAGTTTGAGTTTCAATACAAGTTTTGAAATTATTACCTTCCTAATATGGACATGTGAAACAATATCTGTAAATATATATATATTCTTCATAAGTAACAACATTTCTTGAATCAATTATTATAATCTTACCTGAAGGGCTATGGCAACAGGCTGCGCCAAAATTGCCTTGACCAAGTAACTTGTGTGGTTTACTTTAACGCTATTGGCTGACGCTGTACGATGAGGTAGCAATTAGTAGCCACTGTCACTGTAGAGAACAAGGGGCAGTTTGCCGCCCGACCTTCAACAGACAACATCATATCTTTCTTGAGTAAATGCATTGTACATGTTATTTATGTCAACCTTGATGCATCATATTTTAGATTCAAAGAATCTTTTATTTCTAGAACTTGATATCGTTATTATAATGTGTTAAAGAATGATTGATGGACATAGTACATTTTGATATTTATTCTCCTTACCTTACCAGAATTATATTCTAATAGAATATGGCCGTGACTAACGACTATATCTATAAGAATCGGTTAGGTAAACTGCATATTCTATCACGACAGGTTATTGCCATGACATAAGCCAGTGGGACTAAATATATGGAGATGAACTCGATAGTGATAGTCGTAGTGTAAAAGCGATCTTCTTCTAAAGTATTATGTTTGCACAAAAGACTTTTTAAAAAGTATATATATATATATGCGTGTGTGTTTGTGTGTAGCGGAGACATCAATTGAAGAAATCTTCTTAATACAGGTAGCACATATTACATGGAGGCGTGTCATAACAAGAAACGCAGAGTGGCACTCATCACATTGTAAGAAGTAGAACGAAAAAGAGGATAAGAGCAAAACAGCGTAAGCAAGCGAAAAATAGTAAGCGTTACCCTTTAAATTTGAAACTCTGCTGATACAACTAATAGAAGCTCATGATGCTAGCTCAGACGAGAAAATTCACAAATCAGTGATAGTTGCAGTTAAACTTGCATGAAAGCTAATTGGTAAAATTTTGGGAATATATATATATATATATATATACATAATATGTGTGTGTATTACTTCGTGAATTATGTTATATGAATAGTAATTATGAAATTTCTCATTGCATTGTTTCAGACTTTTGAGGGAAGACAAAATCGAAATTTAAGTTTTAAATTAATGTACATTTATTCGTTTATCTTACAAGATACATTTTTACATTTCCTGATTTTCTGAAATTTTATAACTCCTTATATAATTCCACAATAACATTTAAAAACAAAGCGAGCTTACATCATTTATTTTAGATACAGAAATTGCATAACAAAGACTAGTATACTTTTCGTACTTTAATATTTTTAACTTTAATTTTGTTACCATGAATCTTTCTTTATTTAAAGAATATTTTAATATTTAGTCAAAATCATTAATATGTTAACTACTTTCTAATTTCAAGTATTAATTTTTTCATCAAGTATGTTAGAAAGAACGGCTGTTTCTATAAACGCATTCCAAGACATGAAGTCAATCCGATCGAAACCATCTTACCTGAAGATCACAACATCCATATTTAGTCTTCCGTTAACTGGTTCAGAGATGAAATCAACCTATTACATGGTTGACTTACACAGGACTATATTCAATATCTATACATTACATTCAATTAAGGTGCAATCAACTGCGAAACGTTGTAATTTAACGCTCTGGTTATTTTAATCACTTGTGGCATTCGACAGGAAGTACTGTGTACGATGTCATCCGATTACTTCATTAAAATGTTGATATGAAATAAAATATCAAGTCACTAAAAATAAAACTTCATGCTTGTTGCGTTTAAAATTGGCTTTGGACTTCTCATTTATTCAATCAGATATGATAAAGTGGCTCTAATTTTTAATTGACATATCGAAACTTTGGAAAGTTGTCAATAAAAATGAGATGAACAATATACCTTACATTTTTGACACTGAAAGTATATCATTAATATAAATTAAGATGATAAATAAATGTACACTGTTTTAATATATCATAATACGATAACTTTCATTCAGCAACAGTGTTAGAGATATGTGATTTTTAAATATTTTAGAATTATATAAAATATCTATCATATTACTAATTGGAACTATGAAGTGTTGCATTCTTTGCAACATATCGTGGTTTCTATGCATATACAATCGCATAACATTAACATTCAGTTTATTAACACACTAGTCCGCCTAACTAGTAGTTTACCATGGTTCCCTTTTTATGAAATTCAGATGTTTTTTAGATTATATCAGAAGTTCCTGTTAAGAGAGAACATTAATACCTTCTTACTATCGATTTTACATATCGCGTGATAAGCATGCCACAGATATTAAATTTGCTGCAGTAAATTTCTTCTCTGACTAAGAGAAATTAGAGACATGAGAAAAAAAAGCCAATTCATGCTCGCATACCTAAAAGGAGCATAAAAGAAAACAGGGATAAACTCTTACGAAACTAGAAAATGAATCAACGAAAGACTTGCAAGAAGGGATATCTTACAAAAGTCTCCAAACATAGACGAGTGGAGATCTGAGTCAGAAAGATGGGGGAGCTAAGAAAGAAAAGCACAATAGAAGCAAAAAAGCTAAAAAGTAGTGAATAAAAATACAAGCAATCTAGGTGAACTTTAAAAAAATGTTCGAAATTCTTGAAACAAATAATTTTAAAACGAAGTGAATATCATAAACCGGGATGGCTATTTTAATTCAAGTTAATAGACTTCAAAATATCGAGAATTAAATACACAGAAAAGAAAAAAAAGGAAGGAAAATTTTTCGCTTTAAATGTCTGAGGCAAGAGGGGGATGCAACGAAAGAATGTTATCATTTCATCGTAAAATACGGGCCGTGACATTCATCACAAAAGAGAGGATTTAAGAATCTGAATATGTGAAGATGAGTAACAAGTTTTCTTTGAGACTTATCTTTGAAAGTTTAGTACTTAGAAAGGTTCAATCATTTTAATGATTTTTGCTTATAATTTTAGAATTTAGATATTTGAGTTGAATATATATCACCATTTCTTGGAAAGTGAAATGCTATTGTTCGGATTTCTGTTTGTGAGAGAATATTTTTAAGATCTCATGGTCAGTGAGATTAATTGCACTTGAACTAATTGATTTCTATAATATTTGAAAATAATGTCGAAAGATTGTAAACGTAACGCAGAAAATTTCCGTCATTTTTTAAATTTATTTCTTCACTTAATTTATATTAATAACGTAACTCTTGTCTTAGTAATCATGAATCCCGATTACCGTCCGTCAGAGATCCCACAGTATATATATAACATTGGAATACTAATTTGAAAATTATCCTTTTTCGGTTTACACTGGTTTCTAAAAATTAAGCACAATTAGCAATTAGGTGAATAATGATGCAAATATAATTTGGTATGGCAAAAAATATGATATATAAATATAAAATGGTTATAAAGTTACAAAACAATGTGAAAGAATGATAAATACAACTTTCACTATCCAGAGAAACAGTTTGAAAGAAAACTGGTCGCTAGAGGAGTTTGCACTTTAGTGAAAAACAAACAAGATGAAACAGTAAAGCTGCTATTTAATAAGATGTATAGTCACTTCTGATAGCTAAGCATGCTACAAAATGATTTCGAATACTTATATGATATTGTGGATAAACTGTAGGGTCAAAGAGTTCCAAAGGCCAGGAAGTTCTATTTTCAGTTCTGGAATGAAGCTCAGAGGGTGTGGAAGGACAGCAATGTTTCGCCGAAACAAATTGCAAACATAGAAAAAAGGATTCAGATTAGGTGATTGAGCAAGACATGACATTCGTTAGATATTTTCCTTCTAAGCAAAGTCGTTGTTTTGTCTTGTAAGCTTACAAGTTCTATTATCATTCATAAATTTAACATCAGGATCCCAATACTTTGAAGCAGATGAAGCTCAAAAACTTCATCTCTGTTTATTTTAAGAATTACAGACCTCACGTCAAGCATTTGGAAGTCTGTTAGGACATTCATTATAATGCATGCCTACAACATGAATATGCTTGAAGGAAAACGATATCTTTCTGTGATATTTCTTTGAAAAAAATAATTATGCGTTCTCGCTCTAACGTTAACCAATGGGAATCAATATTCAGAATAAATCGAGGTATGTCACAACATAACAATGGTCTAATGTCCCAAACTCCAACATCGATGTACCTAATTCTAGTTTAAACGAGCATGTTTTTTTATGCATAGATGGGAGAGATAAAGTAATCTGTAAACCATGTGGCATAGAAACCAGCATTACTGAGTCTCCTTTAAGTAGTTTCTCTGCGAAATTGTACCCCTGTGGTGGCAATGAACACTAAATCTAATTCTATGGTACAACTGACTCTCTAAAGTCGTGGAGTTATTACCAAATATCGTTCTTGATGAACAGATTTGACACAGCCCATCAGGTGTCGTTACAAATGGTCGTTGGTTAACATTTCGTGCATTTTGAAACATCTGCCACAATTTTGAGATTACATACAAGATATGTTGATAGTTTGAGAAATTTCGGTTTGTTATTGTCAGCATTCGAGCTTTCCAACATTTTTTTCCTTTTGCAACCATATCCATTTGCCATTTTTGTTCCATTTTTTGTTTCATCTAACCATTATTATCTTAATTTGGACATGAATAGCTCGAAACAAATACAAACTGCTTATGCAAAGTCAAAAGACCTATTAGCGTTCGAATTTACTCAGATGTTTTACACATGAAGACGTCACAAATTAAAAGGTTTATCTTCAACAGATGATTCTCCATACGCTATTTCAAACAAATTCGCCAATATTTAATCCCCTTTTTTTAGATTTAACAAATTAAGATTAATTTTCCACCATGTATTTTATTCTTTACGAAGTAATTTGTACCTAATTTTAAATAAAATTATTTCAGGATTTCATTACGCAGATAACCCTCAAGTTTTGTGAAAAGTCCTATAAAATATTTTAATACTTACATTTAAGCTAAATTACTAGCCAGAAATAGGAATCATTTTAAGTAGAAGGTTAAATTTTTTTAATGAACATCCAATAATTTTCAGAATTTATTTGGGAAAATTTTTATGTAACACACCACATTTTTTTATAAATGCATTACTTATAATCAACTATTCTTACAAAATTTATGTCATCTAACTTAAACATCATGACTTTTGTTACATTTTTCAGATTTTTAAATACACCATAATTTTTTTTTCATTATTGTGTAGCAAGCATATCAAGTAATGTTCTACCTTGAAGAACTGAAGTCATCAAAACGACCGCTAAAGAGGTTTAAACATCTGCTTTTGAAATATTCTCGTTTCTTCTCCCCGGAGCGTTCCTTCTTATTCAATTCACACGTGTCCTAATTTTTGGAGCTATTGGAGGTGAATATAAGTCAGAAGCATTGACAAATGAAAGTGTTTGACAGCTATTCTGAAAAACTCTCTTTCAAAAGGACTGAGTATTGATGGGAATTTAGTTTCCTTTCATAAACATGACGAAACCTGCAGTGATGACGATGAAAATAGTGATTCAAATTTCAAAATTTCTTCTAAAAGCAAGATTCCTGAATATAGCTCGAACTCTTCAGAAGAAATGAATGATTAATATATATTGTTGTTTTACCAGACAGATGTTTTCATGATTCAGATGAGCTAACTAGCGATTCCCTGTTGAGAGCTCCATTACTTCTTGAAGGTATAACTTATAAATGTATTGAAAAAAAGGAAGTAAAACCCTCTCTGAATACTAAGAAAATTATTAAAGGAAGTTAAGCTTTACTTTGACCATTGCTATTTTTCTATTTCACAATGAAACATATTCAAAAATGTAAGATTGAAAAAACTTTCCACACCAAATGAAATTGCATTGATAAGTATCTCCTTGGAAGAATTGGTTGCTTTTATTGAACTAGATTATGCAAGATGAGAAATATGTGCCGATCTAGATTTCAACTAATGGTCAAATGAGTTGTATCGTCCAATATTGAGTCAAGCGATCATGAAACCGTTACAAAAATATTCTACAGTTCCCGTGGTTTGATGATAAATTGATTCCTTACACTGGGCCTGAAAAAGACAAATTTCACTGTGAAAGGATCAGTAGTATGCAACTTAGTGAATATGTTAATATTAACTAAAGAATCATTTTCTTCTTAAGGGAAGAAATGTCACTACAATCAATAGTTTTACATCTCAGAAATTTGCAGGCGAAACGTCTGCAAAAGAACTCCTGTTGTTGGTACAATTTATCTAAATCGAAGTGAAGTGACTATTTTTTTATTAAAACTTCCAGTAAACGCCCAAGAAAACTGTTACGGTTTACTTATGCAAGCAAAAAATGACTAATATGTGAATCCTCTGCACAGAAGGGTAGAAATAGGCCAAAACGGTTCTAGAAAACGATAAGTTTTTACCACTTCATTAAATATGACATAAATTTATTTGATCAAATGAGCCTATTCTACACAATGCGATCAGGTTCAAGAAGCCAGTTTGATTTTTGAAACATTTTATATATATTATAATTATAAATTCCTGGATTTCACTTAGATCATGTAATTCATCGCAAATTCCTCAGAGATCCTTTATTTAAACCTTATTAACGAACAGAAGTTATCACATTGTCTGACAAAGAAACAACCTGCTTGCTTTCTTAATTCTTCTAAATCCACTAATTATCATAGCTATCAATGCTTGTAATGACGAAGCAAAATAAAAGAAATGTGTTTCTCATGCGTTAAGCCCATTTATAGAAAATATCACACTAATGTTGAAATAAATATTTTTGTAGCAATAACAAATAAGTGCTCAGTAAGAATATAATACTTTTTTCACAGGAAACAAATATATTTATTTTATGTAACGCAAATGTTTACTATTAAAGGTTTTCTATTAAATTGTGTTTGAAATTGTTTAAAATAATTCATTTTAAATTTTTATTACGATATTTGCATTACTAATCATAGATTTACGTTCGATTTCTTATTGTGGCTAAACAGACCACTAACGGTTGTTCTAGTGCTTATTTCTATTATCAGTTGTAAGAAAATAAATTTATTGTATGTTTTTGGGAACAAAATTGCTTAAGGTTTGGTTCAGTTAGAAGAGCGCTGACCGCAATGATTACTGAACAAAAAATTCTTGAATGCTTCTTTCGTATTACATCATAAATATTAGGTCAATAATGTACTGAATAAATCTTATCATAAGCATTTTTTTTTTACCTTAAGGATTTTTATAGTTTTGTTGAATGGCAAATTAATGAAAAACAGCACGAAATAATCTTAAAACTTATGTTATTAAAGTGAGCAATATTAAAATATTTTGAAGTAAAAAGACACAGATTAAATTACCATCAAAACAGTGTATTAAATAAAAAAAGGAAATTTACATATAAAACACTCTAAACTTCATTTGAATTCCTAAATGGTGTAATACCATTTAAAGGCTATTGAACCATTAGAGTATTAACTAAATGCTAAACACTATTTAAAGCAAAGCGTTAGGAATAAAATGATTTTCTATAGGAAGTATTTGATACTGAAAAATTATATCATTGAAAGCATTATGAATGGAATTAAAAATAAAGTTTAAGAATATATAATATATTTGACAATGATAAAAATAGTGAAAATAATGACAATAGAACGAACAAAGTATTGAACAGGAAAAAAGTTCACATTTATATTTTAGACATCCGTTCTTTCTTAAAAGAAAGCATTTTCTGCCTCATCATCAAACAAAAAAAAAAAAAAAAAAAAAAAGACAAAAATACATTTCATTAACAAAAAAAAATTATAAAATTATTTAAAACATTCATTTGAAATAGTAGTTTTAAAGTAAAATTTAACTCAAGGTTATAAAATTTGTAAAGC
>BMAW01045926.1:75960-108786 GCA_019974015.1 Nephila pilipes
GAGAGAGTATTAGTGAGAAACATGGACATAAAACACAATAACTTTTCATCAAAATGCTAGGAGTTAATTATACATATTCTAAAACTTTGCACTTTTAAATACTCTATTAGAAATCAAATAAAATCTTTTAATTATAATGAAAATCTAGTTAATTTACTTCGTAAGTCCCTGTTTTTTAATTAAACTTAAACTTTAGAAAATCATTTTATTAACCCTATTTCTTTCAATTCAGGAAACATTTTAATCCTTACAAATCTTTAATATTAATGTGACAAACAACTTTATTGAATAGTGAAATATTCAGACACAGAATAGAATATAAAATTTAAAAAAAATAGATCTTGAAACTTTTTTTGTGAAAAAAGATTCACTTAAAATTTAGAATCTTTAGTTTAATTAATCCTTTATTTATAGGCTAATGTTAAATTCAATATGTATAAATGAAATACAAATATTTAAAGATATTCTTGTCTGTTTTCTGTGTATGCTGATGAAAAAAAGAAATTTTGGTTAAGGTTGGTTGTAAGAAAATTATTATACCAACAAAATTATCATAATGAAACATTGATTATAATAAAAGATCTAAGTGAATGAATTTCATTAAAGAACCTGCTCAAAAACTTTTTTCATTCTCATTCTTCCATAACGCCATTTAGTGTACTTTTACAGTAATATTTGACTTTAAAAATAAATTTTAATATCTCCAGCCTGTTGACAGCAGAAAATTTGAGAAAAATTCCTCGTTGAACACTGATTCAACAAAACTAATCCTTCAAACAGAAAAATGTTTCGACCTGACAAAATGTTAATCGCAGCGAAAAGACTCTTCTCTCTTCTCCAATATGCGATTGCTCCCTTTAAGTAGCACTTCATTAATAATCGTTCACCATTCATTAGAATAAAAATAAGGACCTTTTTTGAGTGCACTGAAGCAACATCAAATAGCAATTACTGATTCTTTTATACAATTTAATGATCTCTGTAACTGAAAGGACGGTTGATAGATATCATTTAATGATTTTTAAGATGAGGCCGAAAGAAGCTGGAAAGTAATTGAAGATTTTTTTTCTCTCTCTCTTTTTCGTCTTTCATTATAACCCCTTGTTTTTTCGAAAGTATTTTCCATTTCGAAATAAATCAGACATTTTTTTTAAATCGAAGCTTCCAAATAATGGCAGAATGTATATTCATTTAATCAAATTTGAATGAGATGAAAAATAATGAATATTTCAAAAGTTAATTGCTTTATGAAAAGTACTGGATGTACTTCTCCCATCAGAAATGCACAGGATTAGAAATGTCATTATTATTTCTTTTTACGTATATTTTCTTCATCCATCTGTAATGTGTTAATCAGTTTAGCTAATCAAAAATGAGAAAAAAAATAGGATGGAAGAGAGACGAGTAATTATAGTTTCAATTTTTTTTTAAGATGATTCTTATTTTTTTACAGAAACTCTTCAGAAATCTTAGTCATTCTGTTTTTAAATCTGTTAATGTGTGATAGCAGTTTTTTATAATTTTCATATTTATACGTATTCATCAATTATAATAATTTATGTATTCTAGAGTTGTAAAAATGACATGAATTGGAAAAATTGTGATCATCGAGAGGTTTTTCTGTTATTTTCATAACCATACTAAGCACACAATTAAGTTTTAAGTTACCGTAAGAATAATACAATAAGAACTTGATATATGGGAATAGTTTTTCTACATTTTCATGCGTTCCTAAGCATATTTGAAAGAAAGAGTGAAACCTTTTAAAGCTGCCTTTTCAAAATATCAAGTAACCCATTTGAAAATTGGAACATTTTTAAAGACAGAAAATTGTTCCAGTTTTCATGAAAGTTTGTGACGTTGTACCACTTCCATACGTTTATGATGCAGTATTCCTAAAAGTTAAGAACAGTCCAAAGCTTGCCATTTTTATCTTAAAATCAGTAAGTTTAAAGATCATACATCATTGCAGCATAGGAGACGAAACATGGAACACATTTCACACTAGAAAAAAGGGATTTATACGTATTTAAATGAGTAATATTAAAAAAGACGCTGCTCTTAAGTGGAAAGGAAAGTCAGAATGTGAAATTAATGTCCGAGTGCTTTGTTACAGGAAAAAAGTGTTCCAATTTCGAATCCTATTCTTTCTTATTACGAGAAAGCATCTTTAAGCATTTATTAGTCAGCCGTCTTTAATGAACATTTTCCGACTGCCTATTTCTGCCCAACATAAATACACAAAGCACAAGATAAATCCGTTAATCAAAATTTCACATTACTGTCTGGAGTTGGGGACGTTATTTGATATGAATTTCAGTTGTTTGTATCCACTCTATGTCATCGATTGAACTTGAAACCTCATAAGATTTAATTCTTAGACTACCAACGAGACGCATGTGTCCATGAAGATCAATGCCGACATCAAAGGATCAAAGTAAATCTAGATTTTTATTTTCACGACCCTGTACCTCTGATTCAAAACTCAATATATGATACTTAGCTGAAAATGTATCCATAGATCCTAAAATACTCCCAGAGGCCCACGATTTCAACCAGGGGTCTCCAAACTTTCCAGCCTTAGGGCCATATTGATTACTCCAGTAAATTCCAAGGGCCAAAACCATATTATCATTCATTGTTGCCGGTGGTAAAAAGTTGAATCAGTCCACTAGTGGTGTAAAATATGATTACTTTTTTGCCAGATGCCTCTAGCGACGGGAACGCTTTAATTTTATGCCTCTAGCGACGGGGACGATACTCATTTAATTTCTGCCAGATGCCTCTAGCGACGGGGAAGCTGATGTATTTTCCGTATCGTATGGGTATCCGTTATAATGGGGTACCCGCATCGTATCGCCATAGTAATCATTGATTACAAAAGTAATGAAATACACAAGTAATCATTGATTACTTTTTTTCTTCAGTAATCGTTACTTCGGTTCCTAACGAGTAACGAGTACTCAAGTAACGAATGAGTATTTTTTTTACATGAAAAAAAAAGTCCGAAAAAGTACGCCACGTTTAAAAAAGGCTGCAAATCGGACTAAAGTCCGCAAAACGACAACACTGCATATTATTAATTTTCCTGTCATTATCTGTAATTTCTAGATTAGTCGTAGAGTACGAGCGAGCCATGAGGAGTAACGTGACAGGACATCTGGTGGACACAAGCGGAAATAGGTAGTACCTTCTATCGCTAACAGATGGCGCTAATAGCACTTACAGAATAATCTCGTTGGTTCGAGAAAGTTCTGGTGTCTTCCACTCACTTCTAAATGGCAGTAAGTGGAATATATAAGAAGGCTAGTGGCGCAACCACAAGTCAGTTTCTATGACACTGCTGTGAAATAAAATAGTGCGTACCTCCTTAAAACGTGTTTGTGCGTGTTTAAGTTTAAGACATCTTTGTAACAATATTTTGATTTGAATTGTTGCTTTTGTGTGTGATTTAGTAGAATGGAAAAGAAGCGAAAAATTGATAGTGAATGCAGAAAATTCAAAGATCAGTGGAACATTCAGTATTTCGTAATTGAGTCCAGTAACAAGGCGCTATGTTTGATTTGCAATGAAAGCATAGCCGTTCTCAAAGAATATAACATTAAATGTCATTATGAAGCAAAATATTTTCAAAATTACTCAAAATATACAGGAAGTTTGCGGACAGAAAAATTCGAAGCTATGAAGCTCGGATTGAAATCGCAGCAATCTTTATTTACAAAACTCAAAACTGAACAAGAGGCTGCAACTCATGACAGCTTTCGTGTGGCTCTTGAAATTGCAAAACGTGGAAAACCATTCACCGATGGAGAAATGGTCAAAGAATGCATAATCGCAGTAGCCGAAGAAATGTGCCCTGAAAAGGTAAACTTATTAAAAACTGTCAGTATGTCAGCAAACACTGTGGCTCGAAGGGTAGAAGACATCGCTGAAAATATATTCTCTCAACTGTTCAACAAAAAGGGACATGTTGAGTGGTTTTCTTTGGCCTTGGATGAGTCAACGGATGTGTCAGATACTGCTCAGGTGTTGATTTATATTCGAGGAGTAGATAAAAGCTATGAAGTGCATGAAGAACTTCTTGATATGTATAGTATTCATGGCACAACTACTGGTTCAGATATTTTTAAAGGAGTTGAAATGGCCATTAACCAAAAGAACCTTCGATGGAAAAACTTGAAATGTATTACAACTGATGGAGGCAAAAACATGAGTGGGAAAGATAAAGGAGTGGTCGCTCTTGTGTCAAAGGCTGTAGAAAATGACGGTGGTTCAAAACCAATAGTCTTACATTGTATCATTCATCAACAGTCTTTGTGCGGAAAATGTTTGGATATGTCTGAAGTTCTGAAACCAGTCATATCAACTGTTAATTTTATCAGATCTTTTGGGCTGAATCACCGACAATTCGTGCAATTTATTGAAGAGATTGGAGAAAATGACTTACCTTATCATACTGCTGTACGTTGGCTTAGTTGTGGGAAAGTCTTTCAGCGCTTTTTTGAACTTCGAGTAGTGATCGAAATTTTTTTGAATGAAAAGCATCGCCCTCTTACTGAATTGCAAAACAACGCATGGCTGTGGAAGTTAGCATTCTATGTTGATTTGACAAAACATGTGAACGAACTGAATTTGAGATTGCAAGGAGAAAACCAGCATCTTCCTGATTTATACACTAATATCAAATCATTCCGGAAGAAATTGATACTGTTTCAATCACAACTACGAAGTAAATGTTTTTCACATTTTAAAACATGTGAAATATTCAGCCACATCACTGAGACCGAGTTTCCTATCGATTTTGCAATCGAAACTTTGAGTGCTTTGAAAATAAATTTTGATACTCGTTTCTCGGACTTTGATGCCATTGCGAATCAAATTAAAATTTTTCAGAATCCTTTTGATACTGACATTGAAACCCTAGCCCCGGAACTTCAAATGGAAATGATTGATCTGCAGTGCAGTGATATAATTAAGAACAAATATCAAAACTTATCTTTGTTGGAATTTTATAAGTGTCTTCCACTGACACAATTTGATAATTTGCATAAATTTGCTCGTGGGCTGTTTTCTGTTTTTGGTACTACTTATTTGTGTGAGAAGACCTTTTCCAAAATGAAGTACACAAAAAATGTTTACAGATCTAAATTAACTGATGAGCATCTTAAATCTCTTTTAATAATTGGTACAAGTAAAATTAGTCCACAACTACAAACTATTGTCAGTGGAAAATCTCAATTACATAAATCTCATTAGTATTTCATATGTCATTATGCTTGTTATAAGTTATTTTTTCATTTAAAATGTATAAAATGTTAGTTGGATTCATTTCAATAATTTGTTAGTTAGTATATAGTAACCTACAACAATGTTATGAGTAGTTAGCCCATGACCATATCAATGTAGATGTCATATTAATAATTATTCAACATAAAAATAGATTACTTCAGTAAACTAAATTTAATTTGCTATAAAAAATAAATATGTTCTCTAGAAGGAGTTTTCTTTCAAGTATGCTAGCTCTCCGCGGGCCTGACAAAATCTCTCCGCGGGCCGGATGTGGCCCTCGGGCCGTAGTTTGGAGACCCCTGATTTCAACCTACATCTCAAAAATCCTCCTTTCCCACTCATTTTCATATGCATAACTAAGCCCAATCACGCATGACTAAGCTCTACAAAGACTATCCAGATTACAAGCAATGAAAAACTCCTAATTTGAAAAAAAAATAATAAAAATTGTAGTCTAACCACTGTATTCACCGTTAACTAGACCAGACTATCTAACCTTTAGTTAAAAAACCGAGTTTAACAAGAAGTAAACCCCTGGTTTAAACTTCTATTCACTATTTTCCGGTTACTTACCTGCTAGTTTCTTAGCCAGCGGATTACTGATTGATTCTCATTGGTCAAAATAGAACCCGTGATCTTGACTGATTTGTTTACTTGTTAGTTGTATATATTTGTACATCAAATTCAAATCGCGTTGCTTCTAGTGTGACGTTGATAAAATCAAACCAAACATCAACTTCATTTTAATTAATGTACTTATTATTATATTTCTTACATTATTAAAAAGAATAAGCAGGGAATATATTTCTGTATCATTTGTTTCATTTTCATTTAATTGCGTTGTTAAATATAGTTCGTTTAGCTAAACCGGTCTATACTTCTGGCGTTTATTTGTAAACTTGTGATGTAAATTTCAAGTTATTTTTTGCTCTACATAAAAACGTATATATTTTTAAATAATTAACAATTATTGAGTTTTTCTCACCTTTATATTTTGTTTAAACTTAAATAGTATTTCTAAGTAGAAGATTTGTTTTACAAATATTTTTTGTTTCATTGCTTTATCGGTGGATCCTAACATTAAAAGTAAAGGCTTAGTATTTATAAAAATATTGCAATTATTCTAAATCTTTTGAAATTAAATCCGAATAGTTAAGCCACGACTAAGAAATTCTGAATATTCTTCATGTATAAACATTATTTAATTCTCACATACATAATTATGTTGTTAAATTCACATGTACTGATTCATAATTCAAACAGTTGTAATTTTGTACTTTGAATTATAGTTCTTTTTTTTATTTGTTTTGCAAACAAAATCTTTTCAATCATAAGTTGATTATAATGTTTTAAAAAGGAATCAACATTATTGAAATTAGTGTATTATTCATTCTAAGCTATAAGAAAAAGATATGTGAAAATGTAAATATTCCATATACTGTTTCAATCTAATTAATTTTCTAGCATTAAGATGTTCCCATTTGTTCTTATATAAATTAATATTTTTAAATCAAATATAATTTCTACTTATAAGTTTTAATTTAAAATGTAGAGCACAGAAAAGTTCTGACTGTGAATAACAGTAACATACTAAAACTTATTTATATATATATATATATATATATATATATATATAGATAGATAGATAGATAGATAGATATGTGTGTGCATGTGCATACTTTTTAAAAATGTATTCTTAATGGAAAAGGTACCAGGAGAGAAATAAACATAATTTTGAGAAATAGAAAAATATATTTTATAAATTTGAATACAACTTAATTCTCTGTTATGCTGCTTGTCTTGCGTAAGTGATTTTTGTAATTTGCTGCTATCACCAGAACCTCAGTTTTACTTTGCAATTCATTTTACCACGAATATATTTTTTTAAAAAAATTCTTAAAATTGTTAAATTGTACAAATAAATATATTATACAAAAATCAAATTTTTTTTGTATTACATCTAGATTATCTTATAAAGTACATTGAATAATAAATATTTCTCTCTGAATTTTAATGAATGAATGTGATTAATTAGATTATAAATAAAAATGTTTTCCATATAGAATAAAAGAGCTGGATAATATCGGATGGTGAACATTTATAAGGTATTTTACAATTTAATGATTTGTATATGAATATAGTATTTGTGTCATGTATCGAATACAAAAGAAATTAACTTACTATTTATTATCTGTTAATGAATGTTGTTAATGAGATGGAATAAAATTTGAATACTCAGCACCAAACATTTACATTTTTGTAATATTCGGCTCTAAAACACACATTAAGTTTGCGTTTAAATCAAAACCATGTTCTTTAAGTAAAGATTATTCTGAAATGTCTTACATTTGTCTTAAAGCATTTGGAATTTACTTCAATTCATTAAGAATAATTTAGAAGAAAAGCTATTTTTATCAATATTTTATTTCTTGTGCATAATTTCTTACTTTATCATCGTCATGTAGTATAATTGGAAGGAAAAACTGATGCACAACAATACTTCGAATATAATCTAGTCTTAATATCTTAAATATAAACCAGTACCTTAAAACAATGAGGCTAAACATACAGGGTGATTGTAATTAAAGTTAAAGTTTCAAAACTCTGTAAAAAATGAACGACTGATCATAATGACTTCAAATTTGAACGGAATATTATTGAAGAAGGAAGAAAATGTATGGCATAAGAAAAAAACATAGCTCCAAATTTTAGCAATAGATGGCGATGAAAGCGTTAGAATATGTAAATAAAAATACCTGTCATGTCTACGATTCATTTCAGTTGTTATAAAAACGCCGGGTACACAGCTTTTCCTCGTTTTGCGTCTGAGAAGTTCGCCATGGCTGTCTCACTGAAGGATCGTCCTCTGTTTGTAAAGCTTTTTTACAATATCAATGACTGTGCACCAATAGCTCTGCATAAGTTACGGACACTCAAGGGTTCTAAAAAAGGCGTTGGAGTGATGACTGCCAATGGTCTGGAGAAAATGATTGAGAAATTTGAAAAGACAGGTTATTTTGATGTGCAATTTGGTAGAGGGAGGGAAAAAAATGATTCGAAGGTTGTTGAAGAAGGGACAACCGCAGGGCAGGAGGATTCGAACGATGGTGTGCCATCGTGCAGTGCCCGGGGAATTGCCCGAACATTGGATAGGCCTGTGAGCCCGGTACATAAAATTCTATGAAACATCCTACATTGCTATCCTTTTGAAATTAACCATGTGCAGGAGTTGTATCCTTCTGACCTGCGAGCAAGAGAGACTTTTGCTTTAGAATTTCAAGCTCGCATGAAAGTGGACAATAAATGCAGTGGAAAATTATGTGGACAGACGAAGCTCATTTCCATCTGACAGGATATGTCAATGCACAGAATTGCCAAATATGGGCAACAGACAATCCACTCGCAGTACGACTTCATCCTACAAAGATCACTGTGGTGCGGGTTTACTGCATCATTTATCATTGGGTCATATTTATTCAAGGAAACGGGTGCTTTCGGTCCTGTTGCTAAAATGTTAAATTATTATTTCTTTCTTATGGTTACGTTTCCCCTTTTCTTCAATAATATTCCGTCACAAAGTCTATAATGTGATAAATATTAATGACTTTACTAGTTGCATTTTGTTCAGATAGCAAACATCATGTTTTATTTTAAAGCTCTGCACAATATTTTGCTCAGAAAACAAATGTATCACAAAATAAAATTCCACACAATATTAGTGCTTCCATATACTGCAAACTCAATTAAATGTTAAAAATGAATACTAAGAATCTACACATTTCTCAAATAATCTTATAAATTAAATTTTAAATAACAGTAAAAAAAAGCTTTTTTTAATATTGGAAAATAGAAGTTAAATATAGATGTTTTTACGATTGAAAAATGACTGTGTGTGAACCAAATAAATTTTGAAGCCTTTATTTTAGCTTTTTGATAGAAGAATGATTCAATACCATAATGCTACAGCAATCAAAAACTAAGATTTAAACAATTATTTTGGAACAGCAAAGCAAAAAAAAAAAAAAAAAAAAAAATGCGATAATTTTTCATTCAAACAAAAAGTAGTATGTACATTGTAAAATGTAAGTTACATTAATATATATAGCACGATACATTCTCAAATGCGATGCTCAACGAACGAATACAAGGTTTGCTTACATTGGTAGGTAGTACGTAGATATGATATCATGACAACGAGTGAATTATTTAGTAATTGATGAAATTTTATAAGTTTTATCCATCGTAAGATTTGGAATATATCTAAACCTAGAACTGTTTATTTACAAATACAAAACTGTAAAAATGCGAAAAACCGCTTGCTGCGTCACCGCGGTATAATCTAACCTAGGTTTTCGCCCGGTCAAAATTTCCGAGCCTAAACAGGAGTTAAAGTATTAACCTGCGACGATGAATTGCACTTTCGGTGAAACCTTGGATTCTTTCCTTGACTCCCGGTCTAGTTAACGGTGAAAATGACGGTAAGTGTTTATGATCTTCCGCCCTTCTAATTATCATTTCTATAACAGAATCAAGATTTTAACACACGACTCCATTTAAATATCGCCGGTCATGAGCATTCTGCTTCAATGATATCCATTAACCTTAATTGTCAAATAATGAAAATTATGTAACAAGTGCTTAATCCAATCAGTACTTATACAATCGTATTAAGAGTCGCAATGGAAAGAAAAACAACCATAAGTTATTCAACATAGATTAGTTTTTGAAAATCTCTACAACTGCCGGAATTTCTACATAACAGTTGAGATCGAGGTATGGTACTTTTGCAGAATATAATAAGTAAATATTTACACTTTAAATACATATTCGTAATATAATTTATAAACTTTTCCAATTTATATGATTGAGATTCTTAATTTCGCAGTTTTATTGCTTTGAAATAGTTTTCAAAGAATGAAGTAATTGCGTATTAGCTTACTTTGTTGAGATAAATTTGTGTATGTATATATTTTATAAATGCATGATTTTGGAAATAGTACTCGAGCATTGAGTATATAATAAAAAAAAATTATTCGTGTTTCGATCAATCAGGCAGATGAAATCGCCTTTTTTGAACTAGATTCATTAGAAATAATCCATTGTTATAATTACTACTTAGTTTCCAAAGTATAGTGATATAGATAGTGACAAATGACGTTAACAACTCGACAATGATATAATTAAATTTTAATTTAAATGTAAATGACTGTGAAATTTAAACTAATCTATGAACGAGGGTTAAATAATCGATTTAAAACTTGTGTAATTCAAATAGAAAAATTTTCTTCTTAAATCTGTACTGCGAATACCTTTGAATTTTTTTCTCTTGAATATTAAGAGTATATCTGAATGTACTTTTGATTGAGTATACTTTTAAATTAATAACTTATTTATAATATTTAAAATATGAATTTCCCTATTTTTGTAAAATAATTGAATTAATAGAAAATTTACAGTTTGTTGAAACCAAACATTTCCATGAAATTAAATACGAAATTGTAAAAAAAAAAAATGCAGTAAGAATGCTGTTTAGTTTTTGTTTACACTAAAAGATTTACTGAAGTTTCTTTTATTGCTGGTAGATCCTTACCGAAATGAAATTAAAATCGAAAATAAGTTTGAATACCATTTTTCACTTTAATGCCTTATAACGTTGGATTATTTCTATCCCACTCTTGTGATATAATATTATTAAATATAACTAACCCTAAAAGTCAATAATTGATCCAAAGACAAGCAAGTCTATTCCAACTCAACTATTTATTTATCGATTACTATTATATAATATTTATTGGGTTATGACTTTAAGGTTAGCTCAACAATTTAAAAATCACTGAAATAATACGCTCTTACCAAACCCTTCCATGCTTTTATCCGTCAAGTCCGCTGCGACAGCTATAGCCAGTAACTACACTCAGAGTTATCCACACTCTCCCTTTATCCTCTAAATTTCACTTTACTTATATATTATTACATCTGGCTTAATTCACTTTATTTCTACCTGCATCTAATTAACATAATCTCGTTTCATTTTGGTTGTGAAGAAATTGTTATTTCATGCAATCAAAATATCAATTAAAGTTCCCAAGGTTAATGAAGAGAAAATAGCGAATAGCCCAACGTCACAGCCTATTTTATTTTTATTTTGTAAAAACATTTAATTTAAAATTTCAAGGCTCTTTCTATAGGAAAGAAATGCAGTAAGCTTCATTGCTCTTACACAGTTACTTTGCATTTTTGCTATAATAAATTTATACTATATCAATACAATTTTAGAGATATATACCTAATTCTAATGACAAACATTAATTCCTAGTGAAATATAACCATAGTTCTTAAAATAAATATTTCTGTGTTGTTTAAGTCCTCGGTTTAAAATAAACTTTCAGAATTATTTTTTGATTTCAAAATTTGATGCAATTTCCTTCTTTTTTATATTTAAGTTTTAATTAATATGTTACGCATACTGCGCAAATGTATTGTACACATTGTTGTAATAATGATATCCATTTAATTTAATATCAACCCTGAAAACCAGATATAAACATCTTAATCAAAAATTAGGGAAAACATAATTTTACCTAATGTCATGCATGTTTGTTAAACGTACTCGTAGTTTCAACTCTTTTAAACTTTCCAGTAGCAAATCTGTATCAAACGAAAGTAGAACAGCAATACCTTGAAGAGAACAGAGAAAAAGAAACTTTTCCATTTAAATCCGAGCGATTTTCTGACCTAAACTCTCTATGTTCTTTTTATTTTTGAAGTAAAAGGTAGAAAACAGAGTTAGAAAGCTTTCCGAGTACGAAAAAGAATAGCTCTTTTCTGTTTCAAACACCTAGATTTTTTTTTTCTTCTACTGCTACTCGAGACTTATCCAATAAATTTAACGACTAATGAATCTTCCTGAAGTATGGAGAATTAGGAAAGCCAGTTGATGAGCAAACATTAACTGTATGAATTTTTTAAAACGAAAGAATTTCCCACAAGTTCCTTTTTAGTTTCAAAACCAGGCACTAGGAAATAATCTTTGTATTGTGAATATTTTACAAATTTAACGTCAAACAGAATTCGAAATTGTTGTATTGTATAATAAGTAGAATAAGGAAAATAATCGAAAAATACGAAAGAAGAAAGTGTGCGCATACTTCAAGCTTTATATTTAATTCAAAATGCGTTCAACATTGTTACGTGTTAGTTACTCATACTTTCGAAAGTGATCTGGTGAAATAAGTGCATTCTAAAAAGTATAATTCTTCTGACAGATAAATTTTACCTTATGTGTTGGCATAATATGTTTCAAGATGGTATTTAGTGTCTTAATTTCATAGATCCAACTCTCTGATAGGTAAACTTCAGTAATGCCACATATTTTAATGTTTATAACAGTATATTTTTCTCTCTAAAATTAACTAAATTTTCCTGGAAAGCAAATATAATATTTAGAGTAATCATTTCATCTTTTATAACAACAAGTTAATTTAAACAAATGCACAAAATCTTACTACTAAGACTGGATATACAATATATATATATATATATATATATATATATATATATATATATATATATTCAAGAAAATGGAGACAAAATGTTAGAATGTTAGCTATAATTACATGATACTTAATTATTTGTTTGCATTTTATTCCAAACATAATAGCAATCACTACTCAAGAAATGTTATCGAAATTTTTTCAGAAGTAGAAATGAATTTTTATATTGAATATTATAGAAAAAATATTAATTGAAGTGCTCCTTCATATATAATGACGACTGGCCATTGTAATAAAATCATGCAATTAGTGTTTCTTATGAACAACATGAATTTAAAACTTAAATATTTCATGCCAATAATTGGACATTAAATATTAACTACAAAACTGAAATATTTAGACCAAGTATGGACTAAAAGAAAGGGTTATAGATAATGTTGAAAACTACATTTCATTTCATACTTGATGACCCGAACTACTTTCGTGAAAAGAATTTTTAATGAAAATGAATTATATTTTATGTTTTCCTTTCAGTTTATAAAAGATTTAAGTGCATCGAATAATAATTTACTTCTTAAGAATATTATAACATTAATGACTTTTAGAAGAAGCCTTATAATTCGTTAAGAATAAATGCATTTTAATATTTTAATTCTTTGAAAGAATATATTCGATATTAAATAGTTTTACTTGTTTTAATTATTTAATATATATATATATATATATATATATATATATATAAGGAATTTAATAATAATTGCCTTTTTTGTAAGGTTTATAGTTGTTATTCAGGAAATTTCTCTGAAAGTTCTTTAAGTAAAAGTAGCAAAATATTTCCATCCATATTAATTCTCAGAATGAAATAAAGTATGTAAATTTATCTTTAATTTCTGAGGAATTGCTACAGTTAAATACTCATAAACACTAATTTTAATGGAGATATTCTGTAAAAATCCCTTTTTGTATTCCCTGTGCAACTGAGAATACAGTGATGAAAGATAGTTTAACATTTCCTGGAATAACGATATATTTAAAATGTTATTGACTTCAAATAAAACAAAAAAAACGATGGAATTTAAAATGTTTTGATAGATGGCGTTTTAATTTCGAGTATATTAAGAATAATGTAATGTGTTTCTTGATAAGGAAAATGAATAGCAATTAGGGATATTAAACTGAATGTAGTAATATTTAAATAAATGTATTTTAAAAACTTCCAAAGAAAACTCACTGCTTGATACTAAATTAAGAAGTAAATATAATCATTTCAGTTATAAATTTTTTAATTGCAATAAATGAAAACAAAGGAAACATATTTCCGACTGAGTATCAAAGAGATATATCCATTCAATGTACTGTATACATTTTTAAATGACGCGATTAATCAAAGACAGCTTTTAATATTTTCATAGAATTGTATGTCATTTGGCATTTACAAAGACTGAATGTATTACCAATTGCATATTACGTATGTATTTATAATTGTAGTAATTTTATTTTGAATTTTTATTCACTTATTTAAATTTCCAAGTACAATAGAAATGAATTTGAATACATGATAATTTTGGATTTATCTTCTTGTAATGGAAAGGAAGATGAAATGTTTTACACATTTATTTTGTAATTTATCTGTTTGTTTGTTTCTGATTAAAGTAATTGAAATGAAAAGACTTAAAATGCTTTTCAGTTTTTGCTTTACGACAAAATACATGTAATGAAAGTTCTTTTTCAATTTGAAGACATCTTTCAGTTAATAAAAATAATAACAAAGTTTCAGAACTAGAGAAACAAACTAAAGAAATTTATATATAAAAAAATTTATTCGTTAAAAAGATAAAATATTTATCTTATTAACGAATAATTATCCAGGAATCAAAATACGTTAATAACAGGAAGAGATTTATATGCGCGGGGACAATGTAGTGGACAGATTACAGAATACAGGAGTATGAAAATTGGGCTTCAAAGACTTCATTGGTTTTAATTGTGTGAAACTTGAAACAATTTATTTGATGGTTTCGAAAAAAATTGTTTGAAGGTGCTCGCTATGAGGACCCATAAATGTTTCATATTTTTTTCGAATTTTTGCATTTAAAATGGATTTGTTCTTCGATTCGTATGCCGAGATTGAAAACTAAATAAATGTTTGTGGACTATGTAATAGACAGATCACAAAACACCAAAATACGAATTTTATAAAAGTAATCTATTGATATCAAAAAAAAAAAAAAAATCATGTACACCTTCATACCGGTGTATGGAAATTCACCTTATATTTTCTTAAAATTTAAGTGAAAATAGATTTTACTTCATATGACGTTATGTGGTCTTTGTTTTCTTCATTACTCTTAGATTTGGAGCAAATTTCGTCATCTAACGCAAGGAATCTTTGTGATGTTAGCATTTTACAATAATAATTATTAATTTGCTTATTCTTCACAGCAAATGATAATTATCTTTCAAATGAGTACATTAAAAAAACATTCTTTCAAAATTTTACCGGTTCCTCAAAATTAATGTTTTTAGCCTCTATATTTTCATCGGAAAGGGTTGTCAATCTGAAAGGTCTTACATCACTAACTGTTGATCGAAGGTAGCTTTTAATCAAATTTAACTTTGAAATGTTTATCTCACAAGAAGAATAAATACACACACTATCAAAAATTTTTAAATGTGAAACTATTAAACCGAAACACCACGTAATTATAGGTATTATCCTCTTAAATTCATAGTCACTTTTTATAGGCCTTTTTTTAGGCCTTCGAAAACTCTCACTCGATCAACAGGAATTACCTCTGCAACAGTCTAGCTGACAGAAACAGAAATGGAAATCAAATTGAGAATGAAATTATTATCTTTTCCTCCAAATGCGAAATTTTTAGTTAGGAAAAAAACTATTTATTTTATTCGTAGAGGATATTATGTTTACTACTTTTGGAACAGTTTTTTTCCAGTCTAGAAGTAATCATGTTAATTTCTTTTGTGTTAAGTATTGTTACTTATATTCCATTTGCCTCTGTTGTTGTTATTGCTCTATTGTAGATTATATTCATAATATTCCTTTACTGTGACCAATTTACATTTTAGTTTACATTGTATATTTCTAGCCTGTTTATGTACTCCTCCTGACTTTTCAAAACTTTCATGGGCAATTTATAACACCAGTTCTGGTTGGGAGGTAATTTGATCAATGGTCCTAAGAAATTTTAGTTGAAGGCTCTAGATTAACAACTGATATAGATGGAGCTCCATGTATACTTATTTATTGCAAGTGCTGATTGCGAGTTTGTATTCTTTACAAAATGCTACTTGTTATTCTAACAACACAACACAGATTCATGAAAAAATATTGCAATAATTATTAAAAATGAGTAAGAGCTTTTACCGATCAAAGTTTGTCAATGGCCAAAATTTCTATGTAGTCAAACTTAACAGAAGGTTTTCAAGATCATGAAGAGTTTTACTTTCGTGTAAACAGATTCAAGTATATGAAAAATTATGGTTGAAAGATCAGTTTTAGAGTCAATGAATTGGTGCAAATAATCAATAATTATCAAATACTGAACAAGGTTTTGAATATATTTAGTTTTTTTTCCTAAATATGTGTATCAAGTCTTTCTTCTTTTTCTTTGATTTAATTCTTTATGAGTATTGGCAAACTTCATTTTTTTAATCAGTGGTACATTTAATTTTTTTTAGCTATTATTGATTCTTCATTTTTGAAAAGTTCAATATATTATATATTTTATGATTGGTTACGGCTCCTAATAAATTCATCAGCATAAAACTATTATCCTTTTTAATTGTTAAAAAGTTGAAACCTTATTGTACTGGGCTCAGTATAATAAAGTATTCAGTACAATTTAAATATAGTCTCAGTAGAATTTTCGCTCAATGTCAAATTTAACATCGAATTTAAAACTCCTTTTATGGTTTCCTAAAAATATAAGAACTGCAATAACTACCAATATTTAGCACAATTCCTTTCAAATTAATTTGTAATGATTTTCAGTTCCTTTGTAATTTTGTTTATTACTTTTGTCAAAATTAAAGATGAAATATTTGACAATACCCGGTAATATTTCATTTTTATCATCAAAGTTTCCAGAATTTATCTGTGGCCAGCATTTCTATATTCCTAAAAGAGGCATAGATTTTTAAAGAACTTGTGCTATTAAGTTTAATACAGGACGATTACTTTAAAAGAGTCCCCGTTTTGTTTTTGTATTATCCACATCCGTAATATATGTAGTAATATTTTCAACATCATCACTTATTAATTATTTAATATATACTTAATGTGCGGGTATCGTATTATCACTTTCAAATTGTGAAAACTTATTTCTTAAATATAAATTCTAGAGAGCATCATTAGTAACTTTTAATCCGATTCTGCGTAAATGATTTGAGTAAATCTTTGGCTTCTTTTAAAGTTTTCTTTTTTTATTTATCATTTTTTTTTATTTTTGAAAGCTTATTACTCAGATTATGAATGACAACAATAAAATTCGTCTGCATGAACTAATTATTTGATTTGAATGAATTCTGAAGTATACTTGAACATAATTCCAACTTTTATTGCTTAACTTGAAGTACAGGGCAGTTACTGCTGGTTTCAGCAAGGAATTCTTTGGTGACCCTTTAATTTTAATAGGCCTCTGGCCATCAACGTCACCAAACTGTAACCCGTTAGATATTTTTTGAAGGGTTTTCTCAAAGATAGAGCATTCCAGAGAAGCCTTGCAAACATCGAAGAGTTAAAACAAATCATAACTGAAGAAATCTTATCAATAACACCAACAATGTAGCGAAGTGTGTCAAAAATCTTGGGTCGACGTTTTCATATTTGCATACAAAATGGTGGCGAACATTTTCAACATTTGCTGTAAGGAATGATAATGTAAAAGATTTGAATTAAATTATGTTTTCTTGAAAAATAAATTATTACAGGAGACATTGTGCGTCTCCATTTTTCTATTTTACCTCACAAATAAAGTTGTAACAGTCCAACAGTGTTAGAAATTGTCTCTCACACTTAAATAAGATTTAAGATATTATATTTAAGTGTTAGAATAGTTGCCATATCCATAAAATTTAAGGGTAATAAAAAACAAATGGGTACTCTTTTAAATTGATCACCCTGTACAAGGACATGCAGGCATATAGTTTATGATCGTTTACTTCTATGATTACATTTACAAAGTCAGTATTTCTATCATTTGTGAGGCAATTTCTATAATTTCTTATAAATGTTTACATGATGTCATCTGTTTGTACGACATTATACTTTCTCTCATAATTGTATTATTTTTAGGATCATTTATTTTTTTTTATTGCAGAAGAAATCATTTTAAGTTCCTTAATGCTGAGTATTATTTATATTCGGTTTGGCCCGTGCTCTATTACTATTTTTAAATTTCATTTTTTAAATGGATAAAGAAAATTTTTAAAATTTACCATGTAAATAACAAATATGTTGTCTAGCAATGTGTTTCACGAGGCTGGCTTTATGGGTATATTTGACTCTGTATGTAAAAATCATATCGATCTTTTCAAAATCAGTGCAACCTATATTTTATTGTTTCTGTTTATTATTCTTAAATTCTTTTTCATTTGAATGATTAGGTCGGATGTCCCATTCTATCTGCTTACGGCATTTTCTGTTGTAACATCCTAAGAATTAAAAATCAAAGTTAAGCTTTTTTACATTTCTAAGTTCTAAAATAGTTTTTTTTTTGCTTTAAATATTCTTAATATTAATTTATCAGGATATTTTCCAAGTTTAAATCTCACCTTTCTTGCTTGTATATCGATACGTTTTCTGAATGAATTTTTGTGATATTGTGTAGCTTCTACGAATATCGTGGACAGTCGCTATCAATTGCTTGCGAATATCGGAAAAATCTTTGCTTCTCCTATGAATAGAAGTATTTTTGTTGGTTGTTAATTCATACATCTTTTCTCACAATGATAGATCATGCGTGGCTTAGCAAAAAACTATCTTTAGATTATAACATCAGTAATGAGCCACTTTTAACATAAATTTAGGGAAGTCTTCAAGCATTCTGGTTAAATTATATTGTTAATTGATAATTAATTCAACTTTAAAGTGGAATGACTACGTTCATCACCAAAAGCCCTTTTATTCAGTTCAGTATAACATAAATTCAAACCAAACTAGCTAGCATTATTATTTAATTAAATATTATTTGTTGACTGATAAATTTAAAATCTGAATAATAAACTAAACATTTCAGGATAGAATATAATATTGAGATGATTTTTTTCAGAATTTTAAGTAATATAAGCAAAATAAAACAATATTAGCATATTTTTATATTTAATTGCATGTCCATAATTTAATTAAAATCCTTTCTTTCAGTTTAAGGTAAAGAATAAATAAATGATTTGTTAAATGCATTATTATATCTAAGATAATAGTTTAAATATTGTTTGGAAATAGCCAAAATAATGTCAGTTTTTGAGAAAAAAGTATTTGTGTTGTGGAAATTTAAAAAAAAAAAAAAAACATTTAATTATCCTTTCTCTGTAAATTTTGGCTCAGAAATTTTTAAGCAGCAACATTTTCATTGTAACCAGATATAATCCGATTATAACTTTCCGTGACATTTTTAAAATTAGAAAGCAGAAAACAACAACACAATATTTAAATAAACCTTCAAAGATGCCAAATATTGACACATTTCAAAAAAGAGCCGTAAGGGACATTTTGAAAATCTATTTTTATTTTGCTACAAAGTTTATCGGATCCAAAATATGTTTTTATAACCTTTTAATGTGTTATGGTTGAGCAAGCATGATAAGAGTCATTTAATTTTATCTTCTTTTAGTGTCAATGAAACACTTGTTTTTGACAATTTCCTGTTTATAAAGCGCAAAAAAGGAGATGTGCTACTGACAGATAATAACCATGAAATTTTAATTAATGTTAAGGAAAATAACAGCTATCATTTATTTATTGAAAGGATATAATCAATAGGATTTGTTTAGTGAATTAATATTGATAAAATAATGTTTTCATGTTTTTCAGGTGCTTTAAATGAGCATATGGAAAATATAAGCCTCGAGTTGTATTTTCTCATTTTGTAATCATAAAGCTGAGATGAAAAGAAATCTATAGTTTATCATAGATATGTTTCCCTATATAAATCATTGTTCTCATTTATTTATTTAAGCAAAATTTTCCTTATTGCACTTAAAATTAGATTTCTTTTTTTCTTTTTTTATGTGAATAGTTTTTCCGGCGTATATTTAAACTGTCAAGAATTTACGCTAATAATCATTTTACAAAATGAAGCGCTATTGGACACTAATTTAAAACACTGAAATTATGATGATGTTTATCTAAGTCCAACATAATTTGGTAAACTTTGTAGGATAGTACAAATGTAATGAAATAAGTTGTTTACGTACTTATTTACATCACTAATAGAAGTTTAACTATTTTAAACAATTTAACAACTTGTGCAGCTATGTGTAATAAAATGAAGCAATGTCGTATGGTACATTAATCTAATCAAGGATTTTAAAGGGAGGGAGTAACAGCTATATTTTCATGCATCTAGTTCAATTAAGAAGAGCGCACTGACATTCTGATTCCGGAGGAATAATACAAGAGGTCATTCGCACTTGTCAAACACCATTACATCAAGACAAAATACACCAAAACTCCGAAAGTCATAGGATACCACCTAATATCATCTGAGGCTTCCATTTTCTCTGTAAATGCAACATCTCGACATGGTTTGGATTCAACAAATCATCGGAGAGCTTCTGAAGAAATATTTAGCCAGGCTGCCTCTACAACCATCAGAAAATGCTAACGTGTTCTGGGTGCAAGATTTCGTGCATGAATTGATCTTTATGCCATGTCCCATATATGGCCAAACTAGCTGATACCCGCCCACTTCGCTGGGCAGACGATAATATTGTATTTTGGAACCTATATTTAAAATATCAAGAAAATTTTCAGTTTTTAAACGATAATGATAATCTAAATTTAAAATTTTAAGAAATTGACTGCCTGTAATAATGGTTATCCACGACATTCAAATATATGAGAAAAGTATTTCATTGTTAATAGTTTATCAATGAATGGGTAAGTTAGTCAGTAAATCTGTCATTGTACAAAATTCTGCATCACCCATGAGGTACGATGGTGAAGAAGTGTAGTGCGATGCGTTCCCATTTTTTTGCATGGCAGGTCCCCAGTAGGCCTAAGCATGTAAAAATTGCCAACATAAAAATAAAAATACATTTTTACATTTTTTTATTTTTAAACCTATTGAAACAATTTTTTTTGTGTGTATCATATTTCTATTGTCTTTATTTTTTTATGCATGGTAACTTTTGAAAATGATAACTACATTTTTATTTTTTATTATATCAATTTATTTATCTTAATTATTACATTCATTATTATTTTATCTTATTGTAATTTTAGAAATAGTTAAATATAAGAAAAACAGATAATAATATGCCTACATTTCCAAAACTTCTCTGTAGACAACATTCTTCGTTCGTTTTTCTGTTTGAAGGATGATTAGATTTTCACGTGAGCTAACTCTTGAACATGCCACAAAAAATTGAGCATGGGAAAAACAGTCACTTTGTAAATCTACATCAGCCAATTTTAAACTCTGTTCTTGAGCTTTATTGATAGTCATCGCAAAGCAATCTCTAACTGGAAACTGCAAATGCTTAAATTAAAAATGATAATCTGATGGAATTAGAGGTATTCTTGGAATGAATACGTTTTCACCCTCATACTTTCGTGTAAAAATAGTTGCTTCTATAACGTTTTTCCTTAGAGTTTTCGCTTTACGTCTGGTGCCGTTACATAATTTAGGAGGATTTAAATTACGCAACAACATTATTGGTGTACCAATCTTTAGATATAGAATATGAGGCGGTATGCCTGGTGGATTGAGTGTGCGCAGAAACTCCACTGGATAATGAACAGTATCTTCTACCTCTATGACTGTATCTATAAACTCTTGCGTTATCTGTTCAGTTGTTAGTTTCTCTAGCATATATTCGTGAATTTTATCTACTGATTCATTTGTTGGAGTCAGAATTGTTCTTTCTTTTAACCACGAAAATCGTATATCTAGTGCCGTATATTCAGTATTTGGGTATATTCTATCAGTCAAAGTAATCAAATCTTCCACAGTATCACATAGGTTATTCGGAATAGTTATCTTTTCTTCTTGCTCTGTAACATTTCCGTTACTTATGTCAATCAATAGTTCGGAAAACTCTTTCATTTGAAGTCATTTTGAATATTTTGTACACTAGTATAGCAAAATATTTATTTTGATATACTTAAAAAATTTATACATTTGTGGTTTATATTCAGAAGTGACAAAAAGTTAATTTAATAAGGACATAATTCATCATTTTACTATTAAATTTGGATATTTGATAATTTAATTTTATTTTTGCTGTTGTCGTAACTTTTTAGTGAAATATTTTGAAACTGTTATTTTGTGTTCATTGAATGGTGTAACGGGTGAATATTTTGACAGCTACTTATTTTTTTTTATCAATGACATGAATAACATACCGTTATTATGCATTTGTTAAAAGTCAACTCTAATATATTCGTAATCTAGATTGCGTTTATATTTACAAATGCAATTTATCAATCAGTATTAATAATAAAATATTTTTCTCCTAAATTTAAAACTAAATTATCTTTCGCTCAGCAAAGCGGGCGGATTTTAGTTGAGGTTACCATTGCATAGCTTTTCGAATTTCACAATGCAAGGTCATTGAAATGCTTCGACTTGGCTCAACATTTACATTATATATGACAAACCTACAATACACCCTACTCAGCGGATTGTCTTGCGTGTGCGTTACTCCGTAAGAAGTCGCCATGTTAGCATTTTTCAAAATCCCGCTAAATTTGGAGCCAACCGTGGAATTCCAAACTCATTTATTTCTTTCGCTAAAACTGTACGATTCCTATTTTCGACATGCACGAAATTTTGCATAAAGAGCCCCTTCACCGAAATCTTGCCAATCCTCCATCAGCGCTACAATATTAAATTATTTGGTATTTTTCCATTTCGCAAGCGCAAATCTCGCCAAGTAAACTTAATTGGTGATAATACACAGTATGCATATAAAAAAATATATTCCGTTTGGCGTCGGTCATGTCATTTTTGGCGATAAAATAGCCAAAAAATTACATAACCGAAAGATAAAAATATATTAATGGATAAAAATTACATTTTGGAAAGATTTCCGTAAAATCCGTTCTGAGTGAGCGTTTATATCACAAAATGAGTAACTATGATAAATTTCAAGTAAATCGTATGTATAGTCTTGGAGATCTCGTGATGAGTCAGTCAGTGATATTTCGCTTATATATAATTATAGATAATGTGCTGGGGATGTACATAATATATT
Organism: Nephila pilipes; assembly: GCA_019974015.1. Classification (NCBI taxonomy): domain Eukaryota; kingdom Metazoa; phylum Arthropoda; class Arachnida; order Araneae; family Nephilidae; genus Nephila; species Nephila pilipes. The sequence continues at coordinate 99,180 of BMAW01045926.1, forward strand.
TCAAACCAGACGCGAATAGTTTTGGACTTAAACATGGCTTAGTGTCATCCTGGAAAATTCCATCTCAATATGGAATCATGAAGTCCATGAATGGCTGTAAATGATTTCTAAGAAGCCGAACGTATTAATTTCCAGTCAATCAATGATTGGTTTATTTTGACCAGACAACCTAGTACATGCCATGTGAGAACTATCCAAAGCATTAAGGAGCCACATCCAGCTAGCACAATACCTTGTTGAGATCTTCGATCTATGTCCTCGAATAGTTTGAGTTACACTCGAAACACACCACTAGTTTTAACCCTCGAGAATTATAACTCGTCTAACAAACAGCGTTTTTGGAGTCATTTAAGGAATCAAATGATATATTTACGAGTTTCAGTTGAAAGCGCTGTTACCGATAGCGTGTTGTTAATAATGGCAATTGAACTGATATTCCGATTCCATTTTGAATCATCTCAAAAGGTCTCTGCATTGTCATGAAGGATATGTCTATCGTACGTCCCACATTGATTGTTGCTCTTATTGGATGCAATAATGCTTGTATGGTATCAATGACTACTACTAAACGCAGTCTTCGCTTGTCTCGGTTATTAAGTAAACGAGATCAGCCATGTCGTTGTACATGGTTGAAGGCAATACCAGAAATTTTGAATTTTCTGATACTGTTCATTAATGAAAGTTGAATGCCTTAATAATTTTTGAATGGATTGTTTCAATGCGTCTAGAATTAACTAACATTCCCCGCGTAGTAATTCTCTGTTAAGGGAACTAAAATTTTCTCTGTTTATACATTCAAAAATTATATTTTAGTATTTCATATCGTGTTTCGGAAGAAACTTTGGATGCATTACGGATACATTATAAAAATTTTATAAATTTTTTTTTTAGAAATTTTCAAATCCCCATCCGCCCTGTATTTATTAATATCTGGTCACAATTACAATTTCAATAATTTTAGTAAGCATTTTTCATAATCGATTATTTTACGACGTTGGGCTATTCGCGATTTTTTCAACATTAACTTCGGGTTTATTACAGTAATTTGAATTGCATAAAATTACAATTTTTTTTAAACCCAAATCAAACGTTATTTGGTAAAATTAGATGAATATAGAAGTAAAATGAAGCTAATTAGAGATATTGATATATAAATGAAACAGAATGGAATGGAAATCTGAGGAAGATAGAGGATAACGGCAAGTAGTAAATTGGAATGAAATATTTTAATTAATTAATTAGACTGAGAGATTACTAGTATAAATAATAAAATACGAAGCTACTGTTAGTGAAGATTGTTGAAATCCGAATGGGTGATTTAGTAAGCTAAGACTTCGCTTTTAAATCATAATCTGGGTTTAACAGTTAAGTGAGATTCGAGAAAGAGTAACCTTACCTATTCTTCAATAATAAATAAAGTATTTTATATCGTTCTTACGCAACTTCATGTAGAGTCTAGAATTTATTTATTTAGAAGAAGCAATGGCTCTAAAATTATATAATGAAAAAATGGTGTTATAAGATTCTTGAGAAAATTGATTGTACCTGTATAACTCCTAAAATAAAAATAATGAATAGAATTATAAAAAGAAAAACCCCTTTTTAATTTTTCTATTTCATATAATACCAAAATGTTACATTTGATTGAATATTTATAATGAATAAGAACACAAATTATGAAACTATTTTTATAAAACGTAATTAGAAATAGCTGGATAAAGACACAACATACAAAACACGAGATATCAACAATTTATTCGTAATGAAAGTCTTAGTCACTAATAAGAACAGTACAAGCTAGTGTTATAATAAAAAAATCGTTTTTGAAAGAGTTTTGGCAACAAAAAGAAATTGGACAAAATTACAGAAATTTCTAAAAAAGAGGCGTGGTCAACTCCCAAAGTATATTTGCTTACCTTTTTCAACTTCATTTTTTTAAAAAAATGTTAGTTCTCCTATATTCAAAATCATTATATTAATCAATATTCAAAGAATAGTACAAAATAATAATAATAAAAAAAAAACTAAAAAAAGAAGTTTTGGTCAATTTTAGTGCATCGAACCCCTTATTTCCCATTATTCGCCATAATAACATCAAAAATTTTCACGCGATCATACTTGATACTAGTAATTTACACAAATACACGATTCTTCCTGATTCTGCAGAAATTTGAGATAACATTACAGTTCTTCAATAAAAAAATTCAAATACCTCTTAAAAATTCGCAAAATTAGGGACATGGAAAGGAAATAAAGCTAGATAAATTTATAAATGTGTACCATTATTATGTTGTTAACGGAGAAACACTTCTGATGTGAATTCAGAAGGTTGGGTGATAGGGGAAATTTTCGGTGTTCATGAGTGAATTTTCATGTACTCGTGAGTGGGGTAATGTGTGAGAAGGAGTTTTCTTTCTTAATTCAATAATGAACTGAGAGCGCGTATTCTGATTAGTAGACAGGGATATTCCCTATCTCTTAGAAGTTTAACATTTGTAAGTTCATTGGAAAGAAAATAGCTGCAAAGACCACTTCAAACTTTTCTCTATAGTCAGTGGGAATACTTGCCGGAAGATGTTATACACCATTCTATTGAAATTTAAGTTGTATTTAAAATAGATTAGTGAGACATACCTTACAGTTCATTATCAGGTACATACCTTTCAGTCCGTTGAATGAAGGGCTTCTGTTGCTTTCTAGCTTATTAAATAATTTAAATACGATTTTTTTTAATCAATTTTTTGATGGTTTGGATCTTTATTGTGGCTTTGAGACTAACATGTGTCCGGTATCAACTTGCCTGCAGAAATTGTTGGAGAGTTCAAATTTGTGCGTTTTTAAATTTTCATTCTGAATTTCACTTGCATTTCTCCAAGTTTCATTGCAAAATAATTTGAGAAGCTGAATATAGATAAGCAGTTCATTCAACTTAAGCAGATTTTTGATTTGTAAGGTGGAGGGGGGGGTACTTATCGCACATTTTTTTGAAATTCAATTTTATTGTGTTAGTTCAAAGGGAAAGAATTATCTAAAAATAACACAACGATACCTGGTGCACTTAGATCAAAAGATCTGACGGTTATAAATAAAATGTCTGGATGATTGTTCTTTTCTGGGTGAAGTATCTGAATAAAATGTCTTGGTCATATATGAGTAAAACAATTGGGTGATTGAGATGTTCTCTAATTTGGAAAAGTTCAGAGTAGTTTTAAATTTCGAGTACCAGATTTCTCAATTCAATTAATTATTTGTTGCTGTGGTAGTTGATAAAATAAGAATTTTTATTTCTGACTATTACTAAAGTAACTTCTGCATACATGTTTAGAATTATTTTGGAACGGTCTCATAAATGTTGAACAAAGTTGAACGAAACAGAAATCCTTGTGGAATTACTGCTTCTGTATTTCTGGGTCAAGAACGCGAGGGGCTAACTTTGATTGAAAAATTTCAGTTTTTGGGATAAAAGTTGATCGAAGTACTTTAAGTAGAGAAATATATTATATTTAATTAATTTACAAATTAAACCAGGTTGTTAGACCTAGTCGAAGGCTTTCTGTTTATAAAAAAAAACAGCCAAAAACTTACCATTTACTTTTCTCTTCAACAATGACAAACCATCATTACATATTCCACAACTCGAAGCAATTGAATACAAATGAAATGTCCGACAATGCTCTGCGGATATGTATTTTTCTCATTTGATTCCAGTGCCATCTGGGTATTAGTATACAGATATAATCAATTTTTACAAGCTTAAATATTTTATTTTTTACTGAATTAATAATTACTTAATTTATGCGAATACTGAAAAGTAAAATAAAACATATTTATATATTACTTTGTTTTTTGGGAAGAGTATAGTATTTTATGCATTACATATTAAAGCATTTGAACGGGAATTTTTAATTAAATATTTTTTCTATAAAAACATAAAACAATTTTGCGTCAAATTCATAACACACCATATGATATAAAAATAATTTAAAATTCTTTTTTACCAGCATATACTTTAATTTATTTTTATTGAGTAAATATATGAAAAAAATACTCGTACTTAGAAATTACCATAGATAACTTTATTTTTTCTATCTGTTGGTAAAATTAGAAAAAAATGCTCTACATATTATTAGTTTATTTAAAAACATAAATAGGCTTTTCTATTTACGTTTGAAACCATTTGATTTTTCGTAAAATGTGTAAAATAATTATAAGTAGTAATTATGTAGAGTTAAATTCATCAGTTTACTTTTGCGTTTTTGTATGAGATATCTAAAGAACTGTAGGTTTTAAGAATAGGTTAAAGAACAGTTCTTTAAAAATGAAAAATAATAGGAAAGAATAGAAATGCGCATCAACAACTATTAACAGTTCATACAAAAAATGGAAATTTCAGACAACTGAAGGCCATGAAACTCGAGTTCAAATGGAAGCATGCAATTCATGCGAAAGCTGTGAAGTTGTAGCAATCCTGTGCCTTTGAAAGTGCCAAATTACGATTCTCGCTCATTGTTGTGGATCTTAGCCGACCTTATCTCAGGCCTTTTCGATATGGATTTATTGTCTTCAAACTATTTAAGTAAATTTGAAACATTACTGGAAAAGTTACACTTATTTATGAAACTTTCTACGCTTGTGATATGCCTGCCTCCAATTACGGACAATTATCCATCCCATTCCGATATCCATACATTTATGTGATTGCAAATTTTACTCGATACCTTATAAAATTTACTCAAATCTGGCGAGAAATATGGTAAATTTAATGGATGAATACAATCACACAAATCGCCGCTACAACCCTTTTTACCCTATTTATCCTATACAGTCACAGTTCCGTAAACTCGTATGTATGCGTACGTATTCGTCTCTGAATTTTTGCGTAATTCTTTGGAGACATCATTAGTACCTTTTCTTCAATACTTTATCTAAAATGAGTTATAACTTTCAAATTCTCTTAATATTGTATACGAGTGTAGTATACAGTTAAAAATTTCGTTTCAATATCCTAACTAGTCCCAAACACAATCCTCTGAAACAAGGAAGTTTGGTATATGAACAATCTTATATTCGATTTAAGAATTTTCAACTTGTTTCACATGATTTTAAAAAGAGGAATATTCAAATGTTGTTATCATCATGAACATTTTTTTCATTAATACAAAATTTTTTACTAACTCTTTCTTCATGGATTTAATTGTGTTTATTATTCAAATAGAAAATTAGATTAACACATACAAATAATTGAAACACCCTCAATAGAAGTTACACATATATTAAAAGTATAGTCTTGTGATATATGAGTAAAAATACTTATATTGAAAAGAAAACTAAAACGAAACACAGTAATTGAAAATAAGACATTATGTGTTTTGTTGTTTACTGAAGGCTATATTACTCTAAAATAATTAAAATGTTGATAGGTTTTTTATTGGTTCATATGATACCTTGAATCCTTCTAATTATACCTGTAAGCTATTTCTGTATTTTTTTATTAAGTTCCTTAACAATTTTAGAGTGCATGACATGAGAGTAAACACTATTGCCACACGCACTTTTCAGATAATTGCCACAAAATAGTTTATGTAAAACAATGGTAAGGCCTATTGGTGGGTATATCATAGAAAAAGAATAAAAATAGTGTCATACAATTTCTACAGAAGAAAATAAAACTTGATTGTAAACGCAGGAATAAATGAATTCGTAAAAAGAGAGGGCATAAAAAAGCATGAAATATATATTTTTAAATTGAATACTTAGGAAAAAACGAAAGTATCAATAAGAATAAGTTTTTAATAATTCTGATTAAATATTAGAATTTCAACAAAATTGAATTAAAAAAAACAGTAGTTGACCGAGAAACTTTCACAAAAAATGGTTTCTTTTTTGGTGACAATTTACGCATTCTTATACGAAATTTCAACCCATATTTACAATTGAAATCTTTTTGGAATTTATTTTAACAATTTCATAAATGCGATTATTTAATTTTCATAAATTTTATATGTGAAATGCTTTTCTTTATAAGAATTAAAGTTTAAAATTAGACGGGGTGTGGTTGAGTTAAGCTTAAATTTGTATATAATTTTTAACACATTAAGACTTTTAAAATAATGGTAAAAGAAGTATAAATATTTATCATATGTACGTTTTTTTTATGTTATTTGCAAATTTGTGTATACGGAATCAGCTCAGAGATGTGTATATATATTTTAAAATTTATTTTGATTGAGTTTTATGAAACATATATATTTTTTTCTTTCGTTTTATTTTTCTAGCATTCATTATACCTCATAATCCATTCAATATGTAGTAGAATGAAGACCGTGACATAATTGACCGCATGCATAAGTGGCCCCAGTAGCCTAGTTATCAAGGTCATTGACTTACGGCCAGTGTTTCGTTGAGTCGTTGCTTCGAGTCCTGATGCCATTCAAGACTTGCCGTGTGGTGAAGCTGAAGCACGTTAAACCTGGTCGAAGTCCCAAGTCCTTCTATGGGCGTGGTGGGGAAGCTTGGAGAGGGAAGTATCGATCAAAAAGTGAACAATATTTATCGGGACTCCTGGGAGCTGTCGGAGTCCGAAGTATTGCTTTGGAGATTTTACCTCCGTTCAAACTAGTAAGCTGGTAGGCTGAACTTTTTGAAAGTTCTATAACAGTCTCGATACGGGAAGCTTCCATTTTCCTGATCTGTGCAAGTGCTGTTTTTGATCTTCAAGTGCCGCTAAAACTATGCAAGTTTTTTTTTTTATTATTATGCTGTTAATCAGTCGAAATTTAACTACCTGTGTTCGTTTTATTTTTAATATTTGTGTATGAACCATAATAATTTCATATGCGAATGAAACATCATTTCCTTCCGTATTAGACTGTTTTTATCATACTTTCATTGGATCCAGATTTTTGCATGCACGCACACACACACACACAGATATATATATATATATATATATATATATATATATATATATATATATATATATATATATATATATATGTGTGTGTGTGTGTGTGTGTGGTGCATATATATATACGCACACACGCACACGGATGGATGGATGAAAAAGAGAGAGAAAATAAATATTCTGTATGATATCTGTATTCAGAAAAGTATCAACAACAAACACAAATGCAGAAAAAAATGAACTTCGTAAAAATGATTTTATTTCCAATAACATTTCGAAGAGTATAGCACAATTATAACAATATTTACACTTACTTTTTGCTGATATGTATCACTTGTTAAACAAACCATATATTTATTGAAAGAACATTTTATTTACTTAAACAGTGTTGTTTTAATTAAATGCAATGTTTCACAACGCAAATTTCAACATACCAACACATTTCTATTTTGATTACAGAAAACATTGCAACATGTACTTACAATTAAGGTTTTCATTTAGTAGAGGTTTGTGTAAACTTAAAAGGATTTAAACTGCTACAAGTGTATAAACATAACTTATAAATACTAATATTAAGCGATGCAACATAATTCTAATGGAATTAAGTGTAATTCGTGATATAAAATAACGTTACTCCTTAGAAATTTTTGTTTGAGACAGAGAAATGTTTATAAAAAGACAGTACATTTACATATTATAGTTAAACATATTTGCCTTTAAACATATTTGCCTTTAATCTCCAATTTATCTCCACAAGTAAAGGCAACTATGCTTAATTTGAATATTAAATCAAAAATTAATTTTTTTTTATAGTTTTTTAAGCATGTTCATTATGAAAAGATAACATTTTTTTTCATTATATTCATCATGATTCTTTTTTTTTTTTTTACAATTTGTGAATACTTATTTTTTTTTTTTATTCAGGCATTTAAAAGGGGGATCCGTTGTATTTGGGATTATTTTTGAAAATTGAATCATATATCAAAACTGTAGAGCTTATTGGCAGTTCTTGATTGACATGAAATATACGTCACATAATAAAAGGATATCACGTCTAAGTGATTTTAGCAATCACTTACAAAAAATGGTGGTGTTCTCGTGACATAAATGTGATTGTTAAGTCTTGAAGATTTAGGTGTCGTACAACTGTTTTTTGAAGAAATGCAAAACGACATTAATGATGACGTATAAAATGTTGAAATTTTCGGTCAGAATCCATGTTCCGGGACTATTAGATGACAATCCGTAGGGAGCTTCTGAAAATAAATCCAGGGATTACAATAATTCGAAACAAAAAATATTTGTGTTCTCATGAATTTCAATTGAATAAAGAAATTTAGAATTTAAAATGTATTCAAGTTACTGAGAAACCATTAGCTTAAAAATATTTTTTTTTTCTACTTACATGATACATTTCAAAATAATAAAATATTATAATTGTCCTTATCATTGCAATTAATTTAACTACCGAGAAAAGTATCACAACTTTCACTTTCTAATATCTTTTCACATAATGTGTTATATTTTGACTAAAATATTTTTATAAATAAAAGTATAGATTCAATCATAAATATTTTCTCTATATAATCAAACAATAGAAAAATGTTCCATTTTCAAAAATGATACTAAACTTAACATTCAATATAATTTATATATAAGTATTTTACATTCTACTTTGAATATTGAATTTTAATGGAAATTGTATAAAATTATTTTAGGTAGAGTTACATATCAAAAGCATTAACTATTTTCTCACGATTTCAACCAATAAAAATTACTCATTAAAAGTAAGTTTAATGTGATTCAATTTTCACCCAATTATATGAAATAATTTATACATACATAAAAACTATGAATGCGTTACGTACCTTTTTAACAAATTTCAATTATAAAAATCCAATGTTTAATACACATTACATATTTTTAATTTGCAACTACTTTATTGCTGTAACAATCAATGTTTCAATAAAAACCACTTGCACAAATTAGTAATTAATGACAAAATTAATTTTTTTGAACAATATAATTCAAAGTCATAGTTTAATTTATCACATAACTAAGTATATTCTTTATTTAAACTTACTAAATGTATTATGGAAACTGAAATAGAATATCTTTCTAAGTGATATCATTTGACTATTATAATAAATTTCTAGCAAATTTAATTCATTCTCCAAATTAAAAAAAGAATAAAACATGCTTCTATTTTCACATGAAAATAATCAACTAATTCGTTTCCTTAATTCTGCTTACTGAAAAAATATACTTTGTATATAAATAAAAAATATTAAATAATTTTTAATTATTGATTTTATAGCATTGAAATGCAGAAATTGACAATAAAAACTGCATTTTGATTTTCAATACAGTTATTATTTATTTATTATTATTATTACCTGTGTTAATTTTGTTAAAAATGTAAATTAAACTTTAAATTACGATACGTTTTTACTTTTATATCGTATACACGTTTATGTACAAAAATGTGTTATATACATCTATAAACAAATGTACAAAACATCGATGAGAAGTGTACAGAGAAGTATACAAAATAGGAAAATAGTTGTTGGAAAAATATTTAGTAGTTCCAGTACAAGAATTTTGGAAATTTCTTATTTCTAACAAATATACTTAAATATTTCTAAATTAATAGTAATAATTTAAATAGTTTAAATAGTTCTAATTTAAATAGTTTAAATAGTT
>BMAW01045926.1:108796-182263 GCA_019974015.1 Nephila pilipes
TTCTAATTTAAATAGTTTAAATATTTCTAATTTAAATAGTTTAAATAATTCTAATTACTTTAAACTGATATGATTTTAATTAAGCCTGTCTTTTAAAAGCAAGGTAACTTGAACCTTTTATGGAACGTTTTATATTAAGAAATATCTTACCTAACTGGGGACCTTGAATACCTAAAAAAAGAGAAAAAAAAACTTGTTAGAAAATGTATGCCTTTAAAAACTTCTTATAAAAAGGACAACAATAATTATACTCACAAATACTAATGAAACAATCTGTGAAACATAAATAAAACAAAAGTCTTACATCAACTACAACATTTTTCATAACAAAAATATTTATGAGTATTTGCATCTTCAAATACCCATTAATAACTCACAAAAACGAAAAAAGGAAACTAATAGTAATATGAAATTATTTAACAAATTACTATGAATGGAATTAGCGTCGATAATGACATTAATTTATAAAGTAAATACTCCCAAACAATGTACTGCATTGCAATTAACATTCACGTGCGGCTTTCTGTTTCAGTGTAGTATTTAATTACCTTGTTGAATATGCAACACTAATTAATTCTCCCTTATTGCACCTATAGGATTTGACGCAGTATTAAATCATTTCGTATGGCATTAATTTTGAGGTTTCCGCTCTGGAATTATCAAGGGTAATAAGTCAAGTTTTGCAATGCTTAGAACACTGATTTCTCTTCGTTTCTTTCTGATTACGAGGAAGTAATTATACAAAATTTCCTGAAGAAAGGCGTATAGTTATGAAAATGTAAAATTGACTTTGATGACAAAAGGAAAATGCATTATAGCATTAAAGTTTAATTCATTATACCTTATTAATTATATAATAGCCCAAATGCTTAAAAGAAAATTTAATTTAGGAATTATTAAGCGTGTTTTGTTAAAAACAAGTAAATAATTTTAAAATACATAAGCTGTTACTTTTTAATACCTTTATTATTTTACAGTTGTTAAGTTATTAACTTCTTAAGGATGAAAGGACCATTCTTCTGCCACAAATAATCATAACTTAAAAAAGAAATTATAGAACATTAAAGTTCAATTTCTTTTATAAAAATCTATCACTGTTATGAAGAAATATAATTATTTAAGAATAATTTACATTAAAAAATATTTTGGTTCAAATTTTTGTTGTAGGAGAGTAAAAACATTCTAGGTTTTAGAAAAAGAATTTAATTTTTTAATTTTTTGTACTAAAGTCGACAACCGTTCATCATTATTTAAATCTACTGCTATGTTTCCTAAACACAGTTAATAATTATTAGACTTTAATTGAAGATACATGAGAGCAAGATAAAATATTTTATTAACCCTCTCGCTCATGAATTAAGCAAAAACAAAGAAATAAAATCATTCTATGAATCAATATACTTAAATTCTTAATTTAAATTTTGTAGAAAAAACTATTTGTTCAGCTTGATCACATTAAAGGAAATTTGAAGAGCCTCATATGAGGCTTGTAAGTTTAAAAGGTTGCATACATGCCTAGTTAGAAAAAATGAACGGAAATAGAGAGGTAACAAATTTAAGTTAGTTTTTACATTTATTTTAACGTTATATATAATATTTTGATTATTATTACTTTATATAATGAAATTATAGGTATATTAGAAAAAATACTTTGGGTGAAACGTCTGGAAGCACTCAGGTCATAGCGCTTCCTTCCATCGAGACATATGTATCCAGTTTTCCTGGGTCAGCCGGATTAGTGGCCCTTGGCAAAATAGTTCCCCTCAGTTTTAGCGGGATAATGCTCACCATTATCTTCTCTCACTTATGCAGAAGATTGCGCTTTTAAACGTTTCATTGTTGGTGGATCCTGTAATGTACTTGATCTGTCTTTCTTTTTGCTCTGAGTTGAACTATTTTTATCAACAAGGGCACTTGCAATGGATGAATTAAATTCTAATAAATTCATTAACTCATTTTAATGATCATATTTCTATAACGTCTAACAATTTACTATGTAAACATTTAGCATATGGTGAAACATTCTGACGTACTAACGTTTATATCGTAGCTTATGTCTATACAGACCTAATAATGAATTCATGAGATCTACTCCACCCATATTTTTATTACATATTTCAATGGAAGTAGATCTTGGAGTTTAAATAACATGTTTTTCTTACATGCTCTATCGTTTTATCAATCCTACAGGTCTTTCTCCAAGAAATGTTGAGACTACATGAACAGCTGAGTTGTCGAACCATCTTATTATTATTATGTTTTCCTTACTTGTGGTAATAGAAAATGTGCCTTTTCAATCACGTTTAATTTCATTGGTAGGTTTAAATTTATTTGTAGTTTCTTGTAACCTACTTGTGCGTATTGCTCCTGCAAAAGTTTTCCATTCAAAAAGTTTTATCAAAAGATGAATTGCTGTAAATAAATTGTCAAAAAATATTTTGTGATTTTTATGCCTTATAAGTTTATAAAGTCTCAATTCAACACCTCCAACACCTCTAAATTCTTCACAAAGTTCCTGAAATTCAGAATTTGCATTTGGATAAATTTTAAAGCATAAACATAACCAGAAATTCCAGCTAACACACATGGTTCAATTTCTCACGGATGGGATTTCACCTCTTATGTATTGTTTGATGTTAGATCTTCCTTTGAACGGAATCATCATTTCATCCAGAGACAAATAATTTTCCGGGTTGCAGCTGCTAGCAAACACTCTGAAAAAATAGTCTAATACTAGTCTGAGTTTCCCAACATATTTTAATTGTCGTGAAATGCATTACTTGGAAAAAAAAATGAAGGTATTTTCTTATTTCAGAGAAGCTATTTTGCGTCATATAATCGACAATTATGCTTAGTCTCGTGCCATGTTTTGGTGTCCAGTAAAGTTTTAATCTGGAATACTGAAGATATATCATAACAAAATTTATTACTAAAAATACCTTTAGTTCATGAAGAGTAAGGGCAAAATTTTCTTATCTTAATGGGGCATACATATTTGATTCATGCACTATTTTCAACTAAAAGGCATCCGACAGCTTTATAGAGAAATAATCAATTGACATATTTAAAGATACATGGGATTTCTGATTTCCTAAAAATGGGAGTATATTGTTTGCAAGACATTATTTTTTCTTATTAATTCATTATATATTAAATAAGATAATACAAAGCTATTCTTAAGGAATTTTATTAAAGCTTGTTTTGATTTTTTTTTTTTTAATGAAGTTGCCCTTTACAACCACGTGTTTCTTTAAACCTCATATGAGGCACTATGATTTCTTATAGATATGAAGTTTATTTTTAGAAGTAAATATGTTTAATGGGATTAAATGACACATGTATGTCTTATAAAAAGAGACAAATTTTATTTTCTACTTTTAAAAGTATATTACAGTAACAAACAAGTGATGTTATTTCTGCCTTTATTCTTTTCACAAAATCAAGGACTTCACTCTTTCAAGACTGGTGCTGACATTCCTTATGATATACTAAAGCAATTTGAAGCCATATTTGAGGCTTAAATGGATAAGAGGTGTCACTTGAGAGAAAAAAAATGGAGAGAAAAATTATTTTAAATCACTGTTTCTTTGAATTGTAGTAGGAGCCTCATATTAGGTCCAGGTGAGCGAGAGGGTTAATAATGACTGAAGAATATAGATATATGTTCACTCTTTATTGAATCTCATTTCACGCTTCAATTCTAAATTAGGATTGAATAATAAAGTCTTAGCTTGCCAATTCACACGTTGTGACTGAACCATTTCTCGTAAACAGCCGACTCATATCTTAATACTTTAATTATGATTTGCTTCTATCCAAAATATAAATTTCGATGTTTTAATACAACTTACAGATATATATCAAGAAAACGCTGACCCTATTTTTTTTTATCTCTATAAATTTCTATTCTGTTTCATTTATATGTTAGTATTTCTAATTTAATTCACTTCGCTTCTCTGTCTCTTTTTTTAAATTTACCTAATCAAGTTTCAATTTGATTGTGAATAAATTTTTATTTTATACAATAATTTCCTATAAAGTCGACGTGATTAGATAAGATATTATCGAAAAAGCCCTAATTTCATCAAGCACATAAAAAAGAATTTAAGTATAGATATTTTATCAGAGTAATAAATGTTTTGAAAACTGTACAAATTTATTTTTTAGCATTGCAAAGCATGTTTAGTAAAATATATACTCATGTAAAAATATGATTATTTGTTTCCCGTTGAATATTTTTGAGACAACCAACTTTTATAATAACATTTAGATGCACTCTTTATTATTGTTTCTAAAATACGAAGCGATATAATTATATTACCAGACTAGATTTTGAAAAGTTTATGCTGCATTATCACACTATTTAATGAAATGATTGGTTGTGACTACATAATCTTTGGTATTAGAATTGTGCTTATTTAATACCAAAACTGTCTGCGGATTCTTTTTGGGCAATCCATCAAATTGATTAATGGTCAAATTGAGAATTTAAAATAAAACGAAGGAAATGTGCCTTGAAATTGATATAATATATCTTGACATCAAGATATGAAAGACTTTAATTATCGATGATTGAAATTATTTTTAAATGTCGGCGAAATATGCCATATCGCAGAAAATATCACCATGAATTATTGTAAAATGAAATGTTCATGAATTATAAGCTAATAGATATATGTATTTACATTTTTAAGACACTTTTGCTCGCATCTTGAAATGCTTACATGCAGTTAGAAACGATTTTTAATAGTTTGGAGAGATTTGAAAATACAATATGTATGCTGAAATTTGTTTTTTCCCTATTGTGTTGTTTTTCTTTCTTGTGTAATTTGTTTGTTTGGTTCATATTTTTAATGTTTTCCTTAGATGTGGATATTTATGATATCTAAGTAAAGGAAATATTTTATTGAATTAGTGTAGAAACTGAACGATATAATTTTAAAATAAGATTACATGTTTTTATTAATTATTAAAATAATGTTTTGTTTTATATTCTTAATATTTTATATGCAGTATAAAATAACAGCCCGGTGTGATCAAATTGTATGAGGAAAATTGTATATATGTGTTGGTAAAGTAGCATCGTTTTAAATAAAATTAGTGAAATATACTATATAAATAATATGTATTTTGAAATGGAAAATGTAGATTTATTATTCGTTTTGTGGAAGATAAAATGAATATCTTTTTTCCATGTCACAACAGTCATTGTTAACTGATTATTCAGTTTTAACATATTTTTAAGGATTCCTTTGAGAATGTCTGCGGCCGAAAACTGACCCTTAAGTAAGTTGTTTATTTCTTTACAATCTTAACGTGGTATCAATCGCTACGTGGTTATCAAATATGCCTATAGTTGTTCAGATCGAATGCAGAATTCGAGTTTGGGTTGCATGTAAAACCACCACGTGCAATAGAACAGTAATTGTATGCTAACTGGAATTAATCTCTAACTTTCTAGTATGGTAAGGAAGTTAAGGAAAATAAGGTAACAGCTCAGATGCTTTCCTTTTCTCTGAACCATGACGCAAAATGATGGTAAACAAACTGCAAAACCTGTCGCTTACCAACCTCACATGGCTTCAAGCTTTAAATTAAACTTAAGTCAATTTTTAGAATCATGGAATCAAGGGGCTGAGAATAAATTTTAAGTTAGCTTCCTTTACTAAGTTTTTATTTATATAAAATACAAAACTAATTTAACAGAGGATGTATTACTCTATAAAAAAATAAAAATCGTTTTCGTAAATACTAAATTTATAATTACAGAAAATATTAATTTACATCAATTCATTATACTTAGAAAATTAAGATAAACTATTCAGAGCGTGTAAAAAGAACACAAAGAGAACAAAGAAAGTCAGAACAAATTCATGAAAACTTGTAGAAGTTGAAACGTTATTGTAGGGTGTTTCCACTCTCGAGGCGCCATTTAGTTTGGCTGTATAATAGATTATTCTTCTTCCACGTGACATTAATGACAACTGCACAGGGAAGAAATTTATGGCCAGGCATCAAATTTCCAATAGTAATCAAAGTAAATCTTCTGGAAGTGTCCTTGAAGAAATGATGAAAAATAGGAAGGTACTACATCATTTTGAATTCATTCTGACTTTCATAACATTACTTAGACTTAAAGAATGCTAGGATGCGTGAGTTGATGTTAGTTCTATTTATATCAGCAGAATCATTTTTCATTCTTGCTGAAAAATGCCAATTTTTTAATGTCTTTTCTTACATATCCCTATCATATAAAACAAACATTTTCTCTTTATTTGCATATGGAAAGGTACTTGAATTTTTTTTATCGTTTTTTATTTTTAAAAATGAATTTTAAAATTCATATCAATCGTCTATTGTAGTTAACTTTTAATTCTTAAAACGTTTAGTTTTGCGTTAACCATTTATTTGAAAACTCAAATATTGTATGTAGTTTTCAAAATGCATTTCCTATTTTATTGTCAGAAATTACGAATACTTCAAATTCATAATCTCAAAAGGAATGAAAATAAGTCTACGTATACTGGAATAAATTACACTTATTGTATGGGTAATGTTTTCGGCCTTATATGAAAATCCTTTTCAAATCTTAAGCTAATATAACTAGAAAATTTGGGAATTCTTAGATATTCTTAATAATGATTATGAAAACAGTGTATTGATTTGTCCGATAATTTATCTACATAAATATATAACATTCCGTGTCTTGAAACTTCTTAAGCGGAACTGGAATACTGTAATGCTTACATTAAATTAGTAAAAGTCTGTGCATGATTAGTGTCATTTTTCGCAGAATATTAGAAATAATTTTCGATGATTTTCAATAAAATTAACATGAGAAAATTAACTGCAGAATTAAACATATTTGTTGTTATTAAAACATTGAAATCATTTTAAGAAACATATTTGAATATCAAAAAACTTTTTTTTGTTTCGATAACGCATGTAATTATTAAATAACATTTATGTATATTACATATCAGTTTTTTTAAACATCGCATATTAGAATAAACACATTACCTCGTAATTTTTATAATAAAATCGATGTATTCTACTTATAATCAGAAAATTTAATTAAAAGTCAAATGTTAAATGAAGCTATAAAATAAAAAAACAACATCAGTGAATTTAAATTCAATAGATGTAAAAGAAAATCAACCATTAGGTTTGTTGCTATATTAGAACGCTCTATAATTTGTGAATATTTATATACAGATTTTAATAGAAGAACTTGTTTGGAAAAAAAAGTTCTGATAAAATAAAATAGAAAAACATATATATTTCATATATAATAATTTATTTTATAACTGTTTATTGAAATAAATAATAAATAATTGTCTCTAACGCAATATATTTATGCTCAAAATTTAATTAATTTTTCTTTAAACTTTCTATTTATTATATTTACTTATGAAACGTATCATGAAATGCGAGAATACTTATGAGTTTCAACATTAGAAAAATTGTTTTGGAAGGAAAGAAAGGAGTTATGATTATGACTTATCTTTAATATTATCCTATAAGTTAATAAATGTGCATCTGAATCCATGAAAAATGCATATAATCTCTTGAGGTATTGTACTGGTATATATTTTTGAAATAAATGCTTTGAATTTAAGTACGTAGTAATTAAATATTTTAAAAAATAAGTATATTCAGTAAAAATAAGGAAAGGAAAAAATATTTTTGTAAAATTGTAAATAAGCAAATGATTGAAACGATTGAAACACATATTATTTATTCCAATACTCACTGACAAGGAGAAATCCATGCCAAAAAAAAAATAATCGTTTAAAGCATAACATAAATATTCAAAACTAATGTTTGGGACTTAGTATTCAGTATGTTATTACCTCCTAGAAGAAAATTAACAAACATTAAAGTAATTAACAATGGTAAAATTTTTATGGAGATCTAAGGATAAACAAACGACCAAAAGCAATCCAACAGAGAAAAAAAAATTGTCTTTTTAGGACTGAAACATTAATTCCGTTTCTCTTCGTGGCGAAACGACTTTTCTAACAAGTTAGCCTCCCACATTTCTTTTTTTCCACTTCAGCGTCAGAAACAAAATAAAATAATAAAGCAAAAAACTTCAATTGAACATTTTATTTCGGAGTTCGCATCTATCAGATGGTGAACAGCTCCACTTTTTCTCATTGCGGTAACCTAGCAACAACATCGTGAACGTAAAATGCACTTTGCACCTTTTACTCGGAGTTAGATTTTCCAACTACGATACTGACGTTCTCTGGGGAAAATAGAGATGGACTCGGATGTGGGAAAAAAGTTTTTTTCTCGTATAAGACAGAGAGTCGAGGTACAAAATGGGAAAATACACTTTAAAGTATTGGTTGGTTTTCTTGTGCATATTTATATCGGTTTGAGAGTGCATACGAAATCTTTATATTTACATGAAAGAGCACTAGGTTAATATTAGAAAAAAACATTAATTATGAAATTTAATTGTTAAGCTGATACTTTAAAAAAGTGATTCAATCAGTCAAATATAAAAGTGTAAGATCTCAATCTTATTTAAATTCCATGAAATATTATGTGTAATGCTGAGGGGCACTTATACATAGAGCTATATGTTTTATAGATTTTTGAATTAAATTACATTCAAAACAGTTTTAAAATTAGGTTTAAATACATTGATTAAATTAGTAATATGTTGTAATCCACAATTATAATTCGAATAAGGCATTAATATAGTATAGTTGAAATAAATTAGGATAAATCATATGAGATGAGTCTCTGATTACATTATTTTTTTCACATTTTCTTCTTTTTTGTCATTATTATTTATTTATCACTTTAAAAAGACTTACTTAATCATTTAAAAATACAAAAGTCATTATAATTTTATGCTTTTATTACTAGTTACAGCTACCCATTTATTACACAACCAATATATTTTAAAACTTTCCTGATACCTTAAGCATTTTTTTAAAAATTTTGTTGGAACCTGAGTTATAATAAATTCATTCTACTAATGAATGGGAAATATATAAGGTAGCAATTATATGATTACTTCTGTCTTACATATCATATTTTTAGAATTAATAATAATTCTTATAAATTATTATTAACAAGAAAGTTTAAAGTTATATTCAATATCTCATTAAATTGCATTGTGTAAGTAATTTCATAAGCTTTAATTTTTAAATCGTTTATGAATTTTATTATTTCATTAAAATTGGGCAATTATTAATGTTTACTTTTGTGTAATATAATATGTAAATTATGTTATGATGAATCAGTTACGTTCTGTTTTAATTTTGATTTGACTTCGAAAATCTTAACATTAAAAGGGTTTGAAATATATGTGTTATTAATTATGATCCAATTAGAAACATTCACCTCTCATTACCCTTAACATAAATGATAGAAATTAGATTTCAAAATTACACGAATTACTAACTGCAAATTTTGGAAAAATAAACATTTTTCGAAAACTTCTAGTCTAAATTTAAGTGTAAACCTTTACATAGAGATATGTTTATTTCCAGAATTGTGAAATTTATATAAAAATGATAAATCAAACAAAAATAATTGAAATAATTTTGAAATAATAGCATTTTAATCACTATGCAGTTTCTCATTTTTGAACTTATTAATCTGACTTTGATTTAAAGTAACAATTTCTTAATTTCTAAAACTTGTTCGGAAACTTTGTTTAAACTACAATTGAATTTGTTCAAAAGCAAAAGATTATCCCAAATTGTCTCTCAAAAAACTAAACAAAATTATATTGAAATAATTATTAATTAATGGAGCTATGGTAAATTAAATTTTTATTTAATTTTGTGCCACAAAAAATTAGAAAATGCCACAAAAAATAAAATAACACTAAAATAAACGTCTTTTTCAACACTTATTATAATGCACTATGTATCAGTTTGTGTAACAGTTCTCAAAATCTTTTCAATAATTTTTAACTTTGTCCAATAAGCTGGAACCTTGAAACTATACAAGCAATCTCAGTTTGGATGACAACGTAATATTCAACTACAAAACAATAACAACAAAAAATATTGAACATTTTTTTTGTTGTAGAAAACCAAAAAATATAGGAAACAACATACATAATTAAAAAAAAATCACTTCCATTAGTCAAAATAAGGGAAAAAAAGAGCTCAAAAGTAAAAAATAACTTTTCCCCCGGCAAGTAAGAAATTAAATGAAATTGCTTCGAAAATGACAGCTTATAATCAACATAAAAAAGAATAAAGATTTTTGAAACTTTTTGATTAGAAACTAAAGTATTGTATACACTTCAAGTGTTTAACTATGTATCTTATGATCACGCACCATATTTTATTTTTTGGTCAGAAATTTTCAGCTGGATTGAAAAAATATTTCCTTTTTTTTTCATTTGTAATGTGACATTTACCGTGCAATTTCATTTATTTTCTCACCGGCCGAAGAAATAAAATATGTTTTTTACTTTTTAGTTTTCTTACGCTTTTGCTACATAGAAAGATTAATATAAAATTATATATATAATTGCGCATTATTATTATTTAACTTGCAATGACCTAAGCAATTATGTTAAACAAAACTAATTTAATAACTTTATCCAACGGCTTTAATGCACTAAAAATAATAGTAACTGTTCTTGTTTAATAAACTAAAGCAAGGAATTACTTATAAAATATAGTTCAAACACTTCAATTACGGAATCTCTCTAGAAAACAAATGAACTTCTTTTAAACTGCAAATGCTGTTAATAACTGATTTAAATTGTTTGAATTACATCTGTAACACCTTACAAATAATTGAATATGAACATGAAAATTTTAGTTATGCATTATCTTTAAAGTACATTTTATGAACTTGATAGAGTTAAATGCTTAAGAAATTTATTTCTCCTTCTGAATAAAATTTTCTTTAATAACTCATGAATAAAATAAGTTGTCTGTTTTGTCTTTATGTGTTGCTTTTTAAAACAATAATGTTTGGAAAAGTCATTCAAAATTTATATAAGACTTTATTCCATTACCTTAGTGAAGATATATAATAAAATATGTAAGACGTTAAAAATGAAGCGTTAAAATGTTTTAAATAAATAAAATTTCTTGAAATAAATTTTGAAAAGTGTTTTATGGAACTGCACGTAACGAAATAGCAACGTAAATTTAATCTTTAATGCATCCTTCTACATTGGAACTGCTCCAAAGTTTTACGTAGTTAAGAAAAATTATATTTCGTTATGAAAAATGACTATCAAAATCGCAGACTCCCTCGAGGAATTTCGAAGTAGTTAAAATTAACAAGGAAGTTTTTTTTTACAAGGAAATCTAATAAGTTATGAAACATTCATTTGTGAGAAACATATTTTTATGCTCTTGAAAGTGATAAAGTGTAGAATTTTGTGCAGAAACGAGTATTATTTTACGAAACAATAAACGTTCTTTTTGATGAATAAGTTTCCACGCATTAAATTGAAACAACTTCTTAAAAGTTTATAAAATTGCTTAGTAAGGATATTTAATATCCGTGTGTAATCAATATTAATTTTTGAAGTACAAAGAAATTATAATAAAGTAGCAATTGAATAGAAAAACTGCTGATATTCATATTCATAAAAACATATCCATAAAATGTAACATACAAAATTCTAAAAAATCAATTACAAAAATAAAATTTAAACTTAATCTGTAATTAACATTGCATATATTGATCTCTAATGAATGTTAATTGTTTAAAATTTAATATAATTTTATTTGATGTAGAAGTACAGGACAAATTGTTGACATTGTTCTAAAATTTAAAAAAAAAATTAAATGTTAAATTTTTTTCAACGTGAAAGTGTTGTTAGAACTGAAAGTGCAATTTTGCATGCTTTGGTGATTTAAGTATCATATTTTTTTCTTATCGAAGAGAATGAATTGCATAAAAATGATGAATGAAACGAAAATAATTAAGAAATTAGATTATATTTCAATAATAATTAAACAAAAAATATTTCATATGAACTAATAAGAGGAAAAAAACTTACTTTAACTAGACCTTTTTAAATTATTAGAAATCTTTTAAAATATTTATTTAAAATGTTCTTATGGTGATAATTTTCCTTCATTATTTAACTCTACAGCTATCTTAAAGTTTAATTAAATTGTCAATAAGTTCAATACTTCAATTGAAGATGCTAAAGAGAAGAACAACAGACTTCATTATCTTCAAAGAATTTGCATGGTCATTCTCTCTCAAATCTCTCTAAATTCAATTAATTCTATTTTATGTTCAAATAACAAATTTTACGTTCAAATAACAAACTTCTCTCGCAAATCTCTCTTAATTCAATTAATTCTATTTTATGTTCAAATAACAAATTTTTAATTTACTTAATCACTCATTTCTATTCAAGTATTTCTTGATTATAGCAGATTCAACTCCTATTTTTTTTATAAGAAGTCACTTCCATCAACTTTCAAAATGAACGATTAATCACAATGATTCAATCCAATTTACAAAAGCCTATAAGTTTTTCACTATCCCTACTGTTTCCCATTAATATTACTTCAATTATATATTTTACTCCAATTATATATTCATATTATTTACCTAATCACGTTTCATTTGTTTGAAAAGGAGTTGGAAATCAAATTATCAAAACATTTTCATTGTTAATGAAGAGAAAATCGCGAATTGTCAAACTTCTCACTTTTAATAAATTTCTGTTTTCTCTTGCACAAAACATAAAATTTTTTTTCAGGCATTATTTAGTGTTTTTACGTCATAAATGATCGTATTCAAATTAAATTTCATTACAAATTCTGAGAGATAATGCAAGACATGAAAAAAAATTAAAATTCAAGTTAATTTTGCCTAAGCATTAAAAATAATTTAGAAGTTTCACCTAAAAAAAATGTCACGTAATTTAAAAATTCATTTAAATTATTTAAAACAAAAGTAAGCTAAACTTATTATATCCTATTTATGACCATGCTACAAATCAAATGTGTCCATATGTCACTTTCGCATAAAAAGGAATAAAACATACCGGGAAAATACGCTATCCTCTTCGACTGGAAGTAATTTGTTCCTGGCAGCTCTAATATGCACTCAAAAACCACATCACCTTTCGAAGACAGCTCATTGATCATAAACGTCCGATGCAGAAGCACGTCGTAGGAGCCCGAAGGTCGCCGGACACTCCGTGTCTTGATGTCGGTCACGGCCTGGGGTGGACTGCCGCTGGAGGGACGTAAGTACAGACGCATGTTGGGGTAGGGAAACACGCCCAGGGTCTCACAAGAGACATTCACCGTGTTGTAGTTGGTTTCCATGTAGCCTAATTCGAATTCGTGAGCGGGGACTGGAAGAAAAAAATACCAAGTATATGAAATATGGTACTGCAATGACAGTAATCACTGTTATTTTGCACATTCAGTGCAAGAAATATAATTTAAATGAGTTATCATACTGTATAAAAGTAATAGTTATTACATAATGCATTTAGTACATTAAGTAGTGTGGTAAAGTACCTTGAATATAAAGTGGTTAGTGCATGATTTATTCCATGGAAATATTCTTTAGACCACTGGAGTATATAAATACTTGTTCTGAAATGAAACGTGCTAAATATCTAATGAAAAGTTTTTGTTGTTTTAAGTTATTTATACTTTGTATCGATAAAAAGTACATTTTGCAATTTGTTTTTGATGCTTAAATTTCTAATTTGGTTTTGATGGTATTTAGTTAAAGATAATTATCGAATCCGATACAAAATATTAAGAGTAATTAATTGAAAATTACTGGTATTTTGATATTAAAAAAGTGTTTATAGCTATTGAATTTTGAAACAAGTTTTGTTATTTCATAGTTTACTTACAAATGATATGTTAAAAGTGTAACATACATTATATATGCATTAATTTAAAATTATACTTAGTTTTTTTCGAATAGTATATTTCAAAATAGCTTATTAAACGTATAATGTCCAAGGGAAAGAGAAAAACTTTTTGTGTTTTCATTGCGTGCTTCAATTTAAATTATTTTTCTCAATGTACATTAATTATTTATATTTATTGTTTATGATGAATGTTGCAATATCTCATAATACTTTTGTTAACTTTCGGTATTGATAGTTACCATAGAAGCTTAGTGATCATGTTGCTTCGGGGAGTCGGTGGCTCGAGCCATGTTAATTCTAAGAAATCGAGTTTCTAAAGACTGTATCTGTCTGTTGAGGCTTCAAGTCTTCTCGTTGTCATCGTACGGAAGTTTGAAGAGCGAGGTGCTTGCTCAGTTGTCCACCTCGTCACTAGTACGAGGATCAAAAATCCGTCACTGACAGATCTCGTGTTACTTAAGTAACTTAATAAATAATCAATCAATCAAATTCATAATTGATTAAATGATATAATTATTTTATACAGCTTCTTTTATCTCCTCACTTTTTACTATCTATGTACTTATGATTACTTAAAATAGCTTGCAGTTCTGTCTTAAATACTTAATTTGTAAGTATATATATCATATTTCCTTATTCTCACTTTCTATTTCCAACTAGTGTTACTTAGTGTAGACAAACAATTTTACTGTTAAGTCTTCATGCTTCAAAATAATTAACAGATTGAACAACGTGTTCAAGTTATCTGTAAATTTTATTTTGTTGTTTGAGAACATATATGATAAAAGCATATGATTCTATATATATCTAAGAATACTTTTATGCAAATAATAATTAAAGGTAAAATACATTGATGAAAGTAAAAATCCTTTAGTCAGTGATGGGATGTGTAACTATCAGTATACAAATTTAAACATAAATGTTATTTATAAGTCCTTCAAAAAAACTGAATCCACAAATTTTCTTAGAAAAACGCATCTGATTTGTATCCTAACGATTTCAATGAAAATAATTGAATACAAATATGCTTTAAAAAGTCGTATTTTAAGTATTGTTTTACTTTTGGAGTAAATTGCACTACATTATGTGTATAGTGTATTTGTAGTAAAATTATAATTTAGTTGATAAGGTTATTTTTTTTTTAAGTTTTATTATTTTTTTGTTCCAACTGTTTAATATCAGTCCCTGAAACTGATGCTCACTACAATTATGTTAGTTATCCTTTGATCATAAATACATAGGATATACGTTTAAAGCTTATCTTGTGAAATACGACTAAAGCTTATACACTATTTTTGGTGGGTTTTTTTTTTTTTTTTGAAAATTAAGTAAATAAACATAAAATAAATTAATCAGTTAAATAACTATTTTTTGTTTCCTTAGTTATTATTATATGCATGTGATGAAAAATGGAGTATAAAATACATACAAAAGTATGTTTATTATTCAATAAATGAAACCACTATAAGAAGCTAAATTGCAAGAACTATATCGAGGAAGCTATTAATTATTATCTGATATATTCCTCCCCAAACAGTGTCCAATACGTCTCTCTGCTTCCATGATGTTTAATTGTTGTCCCCCTTCCCCTTCATGTTCAGTGAGATCCCAATTGCATCGTAAGAAATTGAGAACTGATGAGTTACTAGTTAGAATATGAAGCAGATTTTATACAAGCAGGTAAGTATTTGGCAAATGACATGTTATCAGTCATTGTCTTGTTTCGTTGGAGACGCTGTCTGAGTCAACAACTTTCAAATCGTTCTAAGCTTATCGTTACTTGAATTGAGTGCAGCTTTATTCCATTACGTCAAACGTGGGGTTTGTTTGATTCTTGGTGAAATGAGCTGGCATTTTGTGACCCCCTGGACACCAAAATACATTGTCATTCCATTTCAAGAAGATACAACTTTCATCCATATGCAATATTCAAAGCTTTTTCTGTTTGAAGGCCATGATGGCTCAACGACATCACGTGTGCACATATGCCACTTGCCGTTTCTAATGGGTCTTAACGTTGACATAAATGGAAGCGAAGCAGTCGGCACATAGCTACTAAATCTATATCTAACACAATACCTATTGATCATTTCCGATATCTTAAAATATACATACATACATAAATATACATAAAAAAACCCGTTTAAAGAGTTCAACGAAAAGTTTCCCGTAAGTTGATCGAAAGATTTCACAAGGAGTTTCAATTTTCATTTCCCACTGGGATTTTCAACTTTTGTTTCGAAAAATTCATCGCACTAAAACACTGAAGCTGCTACAGGTTTGATTAAAACTAGGGCTCAAAATCATATCGGGCTTTGAAAGTTGGGATAGTGAGTTAGTAACAAACACTTACTACCTGACGGTGGACCTTAAAAGTATGAGATCACTAAAAACCCCTGTGTAAGCTTACATAATAGTTTCTTAGGATTGAGCGAGAATTTAAATACGATTAAAATTTTTTTTTTTCCTTTAAGGGTCTCGACATGCTTTAAATATGTTGGTGAAAACTTTTGCAAACCAATATATATATATACATGCGAAAATCAATATTTTAGTATGTGCAGTGGTCTAAAGTACAGCATTGATCGAAATTTTCTTAAAAATAATATTGTTCAGTTGAAAAGTTATCTGTTTTGAAGTTAAATTTACGTTACATCTTAAACAACAAAAAAGTAAAAATTTAAAATGTAAAAAATCATTCGTAATATAATATACATATTGTTACTAATTTTAAATATTTAATCAAAAATATTTGGAACATTTTTGCTACGTAATGTTTGAACTATGATGATAAATATAAATGAATCATATTGGCAAAATGTTTTATTTCAAAACATATAAAATATCAATTTTAATGTAAAACTCCAGAATTAGAAAATCAAAATTCTTGGAGCATTCATTGGAGCTTCTTGGAAAACTGTATATAGAAGATAAATGTACAAAATTAGAATAAACACGTCTGTCATCAATCAATATCACAGACTGCAAAACACATAATCTTGATTGCAGTGTTGTACCAGACTACAAATTTTTCCACGATTTTAAGACATTTCTCTTCTTAGAGATCAAAAAATAGAAACTCAAAATTTCTTCTCAATTTTACGATGAGTGAGAAGTTCTAGGAAATGAAAATACAGGTAAAAATAATTAATTAGAATTAGAAAAATCTTTATAAGATATAAAAACTGCAAAATTCAAAATGCCACTCTTCTGTAAAGATAAAATATAAATCTTTATTAAATCATATACGTTAAAATATGATTATTTATTATTCTTTAAATAGATTATTTATTTAATTAGACTTTTAATTAAGTAAATTATTTATTTTCCTTTTCAATAAGTTTGGGTAATTTTCAATAACATTCTAAGTGCCGTTACCAAGCTTTTCACGATCTTCTTGTTCAAACGTGAAAATTTTAGGAGCTATTTTAGCACACACTTTTTCATGTTAAAATTATTTAGTAAAATTTGAAGTACAGATTCTTTGTAGATCCCTACAATTTCAGCAATAGCATTCCTTCACCGACGGATAGATCAAACCAGATTAAAGAATTTTTATGATATTGTCATTCGTTTCTGACGTGAAAAGTCGATCAGGGTGTGAATCATCTTCAACGCCGGGAACCTTAAAGAAGCTTAAACCACTCAAAACACGTGCAAGCGATAAAAATTAATTGCCATACACTTATTTTAATATATTATAAGTTTCAGTATCAGTTTGTCAAGTTTTATGCGAAATTTCACAACAAGGCTATACGTATTTGTTCACAGAAGCGATAAGCACTGCATTCGAAAGAAAAAGCTTAACGCTAAACTGCTAATCACTGACGTTTGTACACATACGTACATCTTCTGTAGCAGCATCTGTCTCATTATTTGACAGCCACTCCATACATTGAACATATTCCATAGACACACTACTAAGTACTGAAATAAATTTGATCTAATTAAATTATCAATTGGAATTAGTAATTAATATTGAGCTTGTGTGTATGATTTTCCCATAAATTAAAAATTTAACTGTAATAAAAATAATTGCACAATAAATGTTTTCCTATTTCCAGTCTTGTTAAAAACTGAACAGTTTTTGCTTGAGTTATACAAAGGAGTTGATGAAGCCAAAATTAAGCATAATGATTTTACATATTTTAATAAATGATATTTTTTTAAAAAAAAGTATCAAATCGAAAACAGTAATTTGATCTTAGTATTTATTTTTTAAAAAAGTTAATGCTGTTGCAAACGTTCTTTTAATTCTCTGCTTCGCCTATAATTTTCCATGTGCTCCATTTTCTCCTCAGAAATGTTGGCAGACCAACGCACAGCTGATTTTTAATCCGAAGTCCAAAGATTATTAGGTATATAACAATTTTTATTTTTTCTTTAAATGGGCGTCTCTGATTTGTACAAAAGTTTTCTTTGTGTTTTCGTTTCCTGTGGCATTGGCTATTATAAATACTGCATAATAAGATATCGTGATCTTCTCTGAAGAGAGATTATTAAGTTTTAAGCTACGTGTTTTTTTTTGAGTTAATGCGAGAGCAATCGTGGATTAATTTTAATTATAATTCGTGTCAAATACTAAATCATTTTATCATCAATTACAAAAATAAATCATTGTACTTTGGTTTCAAATTTAAATTATTTGTAAATCAAAAATTTAATTATGATTTAGTTTCTCTATGCTTTTCTGAGTAAAATTATTTGCTAAAAATAATCAAATTGCTTATTATAACCTTAAGTATGAACATATCTTAACTGCATATATTTTTATAGCTGCTAAGATTCTAAGATTTAAAGAAAAATATGGAGAAAAACTTACGAAATTGTCTATTTGATACATTAGAGGGACAGGAAATACAGGGATTCAGATTTATTAATAAGGTTCTACATACAGTTATAACATTACTTTCCTTAAATTAGTTATAAATATACTAGACTTATTCATCTGATAGTTATAGTTTAACTACATTTCCACATAATTGATAATTGATATTAACTATAGTTTAAATTATACGTTTAGGCAACCATTCATTTATTTATAATATATATATATGTGTGTGTATTCTACGTTCACATTAAATCCAAATAACGATGTACTAATGCATTGTGTTCTGAATTTCTACTTATATACTTCATAATGGTGCGATTTTGTGGTTAATTTGTAACAACTCATCAAACTCGATATATAATAAATATTAAATGGCTTAGTATGAAATCGAAAATTAACTGTTTGTTAAATCCACATAAATATATATATATATTTATGTAACTCATGAAATATTAATTAATTTATTGAGGATTTACATACATAATAATGAAAATTAAAGTCATTATAATACTGTTTTGTTTTTTTAAAAAAAACAGAGTAATTATTAGGGGTATTAAATTAAAGTTTCACAAAAGTATTATTTTAATAACTAAATTATAGATTCTTAAACTTAACAGATGCTTCAATGGGAAGTTGAATCTTGTATATACATTCTGTTCTGCTTCAAATTCCCTAACGTAATATAACGTAAAAAATACATCCTATTTTTCAAAATTAAAAATAGGATATATTTTTTTAAAAATTAAGAGATTGCACTATATAAAATAATTAATTTAATAAAATCCTATGCGCAAATTAATTTAATATTAAGTAGCTTGTGATACATTTCTAATTATTTAGAATTATTTACGAGTTAGAGAAAAATATATAGCAGATAAATGCATAGATATCCACTTAAAGACTTTTACATGTCGCTATTAATTATGATAATTTTTTAATTCAGAAATAAAATACCTAATAAATTATAATTAAAGCAATACGGTAAATACATGAAAATTTAAAAAAAAAATACGTATTTTAATTTATTTCAGTTAACGAAAAGAAAATTGGTTCTATGTGAATAATTTTATCAAATTTATAATTAAATTAAAAATTTGACTCATGAGAATTGAAGACATTTCAATATAAAAAGTTTTAAAGCATTTGCTTTGCACTCGAAATTAAAATTTGTAATAATAATTGTTATTTGCTGAATGATGGTAATCTTTTTTTAGAAATGAATCTTTTTCTGATTTAGTTTGAAGAATTCATATTTGCCTGTAAAAGAAACTTACAATATCGCCTGTATTAAATTGGAAGGATTTCATTTATTCATATATCTAGTACACTGATATGTAAATTTATCTTTTCATTTGACTCTTAAATTATTGTATAGCTTTTGATTTCGATGTTAACATCTAATTTAGTTTGTTCCACAGTTTTTTTTTAATTTAGAAAAAGCTGTTTTTTGAAAATTGTCAAAAGATTTAACTGATTTCCTGACTACAATAGTAAGACATTGTTATACCATTTTCTTTAATATGAACAACTTGCTATTAAATTCAATTAATTTTCCTTTAGTATTGCTAAATTCTCTAATCTGAAGGATTAAATTAAAATATTTATCACAAATAACTGATAATATATTTTGTTCATACTATGTATTCTTTTGAAGAACATTACTCTATAAATATTTTTAATTAATTTAACATTAACTAAGAAAATACAAAGATTTTTCTTATTCTCGAACATTTTGAATTCATTTTTTAAGAAAAACACACTTTAACACTTTAAACAAAAACACTTTAAATATAATCTATACGTGAAAAATGTTTCTAAAATTTTATTGATTAATAGCATCAATTCATATAATACTTTTCGGTTGCAATTTCTATTTAGGATAATGATCAGTGTTCATTTTTTTAAAAATTTTCTTTCTAAATTTGGTACTTAAGGTCTCAAAAGAAGAATCACTGTGTTGCGTTTATTTATTTATATTATGGTTTTTATGTTTTTTTCCCTTTTGGTTGTGATTATACACATTAGCAGCTATTATTGAATATTTACTTTTAATCCTTGCTTTAAGCAACAACATTTTTATTTCTTAACATTCCTATTTTCATCCCTAAAGGGAAGGGAGTATTTGATTCTTGTCAACCCTGAAAAATCTAAATAACAAAATATACACCAGAGTGTATACAACTCAAAATCAAAATTATATAGAGATGAAATAATTTATTCATCTTCCTCTTTTATTCAGAGAAAAAACTCAATGCTTTACGCAAACTAAATTTAAAGTTCTAAGTCTCTACGAGATAAAATACCCTCATAGTATTACAAAAATTTGCATCTAGAAGAAATAGTCAGATTTAAATGATATTTAAAAGTAAATTGTACTAACCAACAACAAAATAATTATTAAAAAGTGTAAATATGATAAAATTTATTAGTCAATATACAGAATCATTACTACTCTGAATAGGATATTGGGCCATCATTGTTTCTAATGAACTCTTCTTCACTTCGTAGCATGGAGTCATAGACTCCATTAAGGGTGTCATGATTCGACTCATACCATGCAGATTGAACATTGACATAAAGATCTTCCAAATTTTGTGGTAGCGGTGGAGTCTTAACAGAGCGACATTTAGCATTCCATAATTATTTTTATGAATGACAGGTCTGATGCTGCTTCTAGCCCCGGCCTAGTGTATATGGCTGCAATGCAAGTTCTCGAAATGTCAGTGGTATGAACACGAGCGGTGTCTTGTTGATACAGAGGATTGGTATGACTACGATGGGCGTTCACAAAAGGAATGGACACATGTGCAAGGATGACTTCTCAATTGACACCTCCTTCTCCAAATTTCCACTCCACGGTAACAGGAGGATTTGGGGTATCGAAAGACTTAACATACATACATCCCAACTACATGGTGGATTTTAATGACCTCGGGGCTCAAAGGCATGACTTGATCGAAACAACTAGAGTTCTTGACCATGACTTCTAGGCTACCACGATCAGACCTTCTGAATTTTCAAATGGAGTTGTAAGAGGTATGAGCTTACTAAACAATTAGCCACATTTCCCATTCATATATTAACAGGGAAACGGTTTTGTAAGGCATTTGGTCTAGTTCGGTATAGGATGAATAGGGTTCATGTGAGCACGTTGGGGATATTGAACAACCTTTAACATGAAAATAATATTTCATCACTGAACAAAAAAAAAATAAACCTAAGATGGATGACAGACAGCACTTTCTTGAAGAAACCATTGATTAAACGTGGCTTATCGTGGATAATTTTCCGACTGGAAGGATATCTCTCTTTGAAATAGAAATACCTTTAAAAACTCGCTGAGTAGAATGCTCATACTGTTGATCGACATGATCCACTTATAGCAGTAAGCACCTATGTAATGGAGCCAGGATTTTGGTCCACATCATTCAGCCCATCGTCTTCCAATACTGTTGATAACGGCCACCCGATATTCTACTCGTAAATAGAAGTTACGAAGGATTCACGTTCAGACGAACATTTGATAATTTGGTAGGCACCTCATTTGTAATCTTTTCCATTACAAACGTACGGTAGCGTGTCAGTTTCAGTTAAATAGGCTATAAACGATGTACATATCATCAGGACCGGTGTTTGTGAAGTGAATCTTGTTAATAGCTCTTAGTCGACGTTCTATGATGATCAATTCACACACGCCGCCTTGAAAGGTAACATTCAATGCCACTTAACCATTTCCGACCATGCTTTCCCTCCCTATTTATACGTGAAGTTACAGAATAACTATCAGTTTTAAGACAGTCCTTAATAATGCACTAAAAAGAAGTTCAATTTTATTTAAAGAAGTAATATAGTGCTTATAAGATATAAATACCAAATAAAAAACTATTGTTTCAAACAATTTGAAAACATTCCCAATTGTATATTCTATGAAGAATGTTAAGAGTATACGAGATTTTAGCATGTCGCATGTCATGATTTCTTACACATTACCCAAAAATATGCTTATGTGACGCATTTGTTACTGGTAATACTTCAAGCAGTAACGTACTATGCCTTCATGATAGCTTTGTAAAACTCCAATAGACTAGGGAAGCAATGTAATTACCATTAGAAGCAAATATTTATTGCTAAAGGAATTATTTAATGGTCTTATACTAAGGATGGGATTTTTAAGTGAAAGAAAAGTTTTCATTTAATATTTTATAGACTTAAAATCATTGAATAATGATTGATGATTGAATTTAAATGACTGAATATTGTTAAAATTGATGTGAGATAAGAAGGACACATTTTGTGAAATATTCAAGAATAATTACTATTTGAATGCACAAAAGTGAATTTGGAAAATTTACTTCGATTAAAACATGTAGATATATCAGAAACTAGAATCTAATGTTGGAAGAATTATGCAAATATATCTATTAAAGCCGAAATACAAGATTAATTTAAACTTAAAACTTATCAGGTTCAATTCCTATGATTTTTCAAAACTTTATTTGCTTTGAATAATACCGTAAGATATTTAAAAGTGGAAAACAATTTGAACTATTCTTTGGCTAAAATTAGTAACAAAAAGTTTCTGGTTTTTAAATAATTGTAAGTTTTTCGTAGTCAAGGATTAAATTGTTGAAGAAAACAAAGAAAAAAAATCTTAGAAAAGCTTAGAAACTACTCTTAGATGAATCATAGTCGTAATGGAATAATCTAGTTGCAAAGATGAGAACAAGAAACACTAATATATAGGGATAAGGTAAAAATATTATGTCTTAAGAAAAAAATTTACAGACATTGTTTGGATCTTTAAATTGGCAATAAATAAAGATTTAATTCCAATTAGTATTTAACTGTTTCAATGACCTAATATATCAATTATAAAATATTCACTCTATTAGATATCGAAACCTCTTATAAGATTGTGCTATACTAAGGTTCTGCCTGCTTTGTGAAGTACTTATTACTCAGAGACAGAGACGGATAACTGATGAAAGAGAATGGTACATTCCTTAATTGACTGATGCTTATAATAATCTAAAATCAATTAATTTAGAAGTTTTGAAATTAAAATGTGCGCCAGAAAATAGGAGCCAAAATCATTAACATTCGAGAACATAGAAAAAATAATATATTTATTTTATAGTATACACCAAAAGAATTTTAATACCTCCTGAAATAGACTCTTTTTTAAGTTCATAGCTAATCACAATACAATTAACATTGTTCCTGAATTCAGTGAAGAAACCGAAGAGAATTTCACCTTAATTAACTAATGATCTTTAGTTTAATTATTTATCTGGGAAACTGGGGAGTATGGAGTAGAAATCAAATTAGACTATTACAACGGAATCCAATCAGTTCAGAAGAATTGTGAAAGAAAATAAAAATCGAGATGAAAGTGGGAAGGGAAAACGCGATTTCTGAATAGGTTTGAGGTAAAAAAAATGTATCAGATATTCGAATCAATTCACAATATTCCTCAAATTTCCTCGTAAAATATCGGTAGATGCAGGTCTTAAATGAAGCATTGGACTTCAAGTGGAATAATACTTGGAATGGGGACGATAATACTTTTGATATTGAATATCTATGATGAAGAATATGCTATGAGAAAAAAGTCATCCTTTTTTCATTTAAGGAACATGAAGAGCTATTAAATCTCCTGTCATACAGATTTTGATTCTGAAGTTAATATTTTGTTCCAATACATTGGTTCCATAAGATTAATTATTTATGATCGTATACATTTTGTTTTACAAGACTGGATTCCTCTCATATATTTTATAACCACTATTTCTGTCTAATTTCATAAAATACACATATTTTAGCTAAATTTGCATGTTATATTTTAATAAATTTTCTTTTACACTGCTTAAGGGAATTCTAATATGAATAATAATAATTTGATAAGGATTTGAATGCTATCAATCTTTTTGTTTTGCTACTTTATACAAATTTTGTGTAAAGTTTTTCATTTAATTTTGAAAACTTGTTAAATTAATTTCTTATTAAAACTGGTACACTGGTTTGTTTTATTTAAGATATATTAAGATATCCATTACGATTACTAAAAGTTTGAATATAAACTAGAATATTTATACTTTATCATTCGTAATTCAAAAATAATAAAAGCAAAGTCACTGAATTGTAATTGTTATTTTCAGACTAAGTGCTCACAATAATTTTTTTTAAAATTACATTTCAGTGCACAATTGGAAAGCTTGAACTAGATAAGGTTATTTAGAGCCACTGATTGTTTCCATTTCAAATATATTTTTATTGCAAATGAGATTAGTCTTTTTACTCATAGATTGAATGTAAAATAAGAACAACTGGGTAGTAAGAGGCAAAATATAGTGAATTATACAGTCATATATGTCGAGAAAAAACAATCACAATGCATTAAAAAATAATTTTTCATTGACATTTGTTTTAACTATAAAAGTTATATCTTTATTTTACTACTGAATTATTTTTAAAACCTTAGTTAATCATCTAAGTTATTTTAATATTTATCATACGTAAATATAAATAAACACAGATAACTGAACAAGAATTTCTATAGTCATTATGTATTCATTATGTTAAATTACTAAATCATTAGATTATCTGTCCCAAATAATTCAACCAAAGATATTAAGATTAATGATCCATACAAGACTATCTTAGCAAAAAATATACCTATACGGAATTTGGATTCTCTCAGAAATAACCAAAAAATGCTTTTGAAAAACAATCAATCCATTTGTTCTGTGAAAGGTAGATGAATATTTGGTGAACCAACTGTTTGAAATGCAAGAGAGAATCCGGAGTGCAGGACGAAGACCACAACTGAATGACTCCTACCCTTTTCCATCTGGGCTTGAAGGCAATTCATCACGTCCAATTTAATTTCCTACACAGAGAAAAGGACATCCCAAAACGCCCCATTTCCCCAATCATATTCTACTCTCGTTCACAGAATGGCCGCTAAATGCTTACCAGCTAATCGTCCTCTTACTTTTCATGGTAACACGTGGAATTTAACCCGTCGGTACCACCCTGAACATCGGAATAACAGCTTCCGATAATTGATAGCTGCTAGAGGGGGAGAGGGAAGAAAAATGAAGTCAATTTAATTGGACCTCATTGGCCCAGGCGACACAAATGGATTGGGGAAATCGTATAACTAGTCCAAGCCAATGAAAGAGCCGTTACGTAAATCCCTTTGAAAAATTAACGTTGCTAAACTAAACAGAAGAAATAAATGAAAGGGTTCTGTTCTATTACACAATTCAGTAATGTTGTTTTGGATCAGGTGTCCCGGATGTCTACCAATTGCCCAAATGCGATTCCATTAAGCGATTGTTCCACCTCGTTTAGTACTATACGTGTCCATTTCATTTTGCACTTGCTATACATTTTTAATGAATCCGCCGATTGTAGGTTGTAGATTTTTAGTCAGAACGTCTTGTTGAGCGAACGGGGTGGAATGTAATGTTCATTATGGTGTCTGCAGTCATTTCATACGTCCTTTTTTTTTGTCATAACGTTAATACGAAGTGAAAGTAGTTGTTGCAATAAATTATGCATACGCTCGAACATTTTTTTGAATCTTCTCTCCTATTATTCAATGGAAAAAGGAAATAAATAAAAATCGGAACACTAGAGAATGTGCTTGTTTTATGTAAGAGAAATGTGTTTCATAGAATGCTTCAAATGAAAAACAAATACATGCTGAAATGATTCAAAACAAATGTATTCCCTAAAGCACATGCCCGAACTTTGCTCAGGAAAAAAAAAGAGTTCTTTCTCGACAGCTCTCTGGGGAACAAATAACCTGAGTTTGCGTGACTGTTGAAATTTTCGATCACCCGTAGACGCACGCAGTAGTAGTGTTTGTAAACTGATAGAGTGCTATGGTGTTCTGATAAAATCTACAAAAGAGAAGATCGTTAAATGCACTCCCAAGAAGCTTCTTGTTGAATTATGCAAAAGTATTGATTTAGAGAAAAGGAATATTTGCTAATATTTAAATGGAACATTATTAATACTAAATGTAGTTAAATTTTGGATGTCAATAATGACATTCAAAGGACTAAATGGTAATCAATCATGCAAGTGAAATATCACAAGAAAATAAATCTCTGGATTGGGTGAAAAACATTTCAGGTATTTTCTTTTAGACATTTGTAATTTTCCAAGTTTTTGAGACAAGAATTCAAATAATTTTTCTGTTCATAAGATTTATAATTAATTTCTTACGTAGTTTAAATCTAAAAAAAACATTTTTTTCATAAATAAAACATGCAGAATTTTTAAATATATTTTATCATTTCCACAACATTAGGATCTAAATTCCCTCCATCCTTTGAATTCACAGTTTTAGTTTCAGTTAGAAATTGCTCATTGAATCTTTGTTTACAAAATCATTTTTTTATTTATTTATTTATTTATTTATTTTTAAATTTTGAATTAGCCTTACAACAAATACTTAACTTAGTAGGAAATAAAAGTTTTTCTTAAAACGCTTTACTAAAAAAATCTACGTATATTAAGGCATCACAATTAAATTAAATAACAAAGTTAATCAAATGAATAACACGCATTTTAACAAAGCTAGATATTAACACACATTTTAGATAAGCTAATTAAGAACATTAGAACGAAATTCAAACATTTTGAAAAACATGAGAGATTTTATTTACTGTACAGAAATCTATACAATATATGAATAATATTTGAAATGTGTAGCGAAGTTTTCAGTTTAAAATTAAAGAAAAGCGCATCATTATATACGTGAAGTGTATTTTATGAGATATACCCATTTTGATGCTTAATGATTTTAAATAATTTTGAATCATTCATAGAAAGTTATGGAAATGGAAATTCTTCATAATTATATACATAAAGTAGATAATAAATAATTATATGTGAAATCAACGCTTTTCAATCTCATTTATGAAAAAAATTAATTATACTTTGTTATATCATGAGAAGCAAGTTAATTTCCCGCTTATGTAATGAATTGTCACGTAACTGAGATTTTACATCCTTCAACATGCGTCTGCTTCTAGTCAATGAAAGGCATTTCACATATCATAGCTCAGTAAAATAAATATACTTGTGCCCAAATAGAAAACCTTTCTTATAATAGAATATTAACACTAGTTATTTTGAGTTAAATGAAAAGTTGCGCTTAAAAATAAAGTTTTAACGAATATTAACTGCACTGTAATGAATAATTCTTATTATTTTTATTACATTAATTCAACTTTTAATATCATAATAAGTTTACTTTTAAATGTTGTTTCAATTTTAACACTATTAGTCATACCTTTTGAAGTATTAGTCATTCTAAAATTTTTCTTGGATTTTTTTTCAAATAATTATTTTGCTAATTTTTTTTTTATTTAACTACGTACCTTTGCCTATAATTATTTCAAAGAACTTTATCTTATACTAATATATTTAAGATACGATAACAAAAAATTGTTAATATGATTTTTTTAAAATATATATTTACTATACATTGTTGCATTAACGGCACATCCATTTAAAAATGTAACTTTGCAATTTGCAAAATAACATATTTACTAAAGTAGGTAGAAAGGAAAAAGAAAAAAAAATTCTGAAATAAAAAAATACGTTATAGCAATGGAAAAAGTAAAACTCAAAATTTACTCACCGAAAACAGTCATGACTTGTTCTTTGGAATCTTGCCCAGCTAGAGATGTCACCAAACACGTATATTTTCCACTTAACTCTGTAGTAGGTTTTAATATTTTCAGTGCTCGGAATTTCAAATATGCATCGTTGGTATTCACTGAAAAATTCAAGTCCAAACGATCCTTCAACATTTCTGAAGCGTGCTTTTTGTTAAGTGCTGGAATCCATTGGTAAACGGGCACAAGGTTGTCTTCAAAGAACCACTTCACAACTAGTCGGATATCATTTTCTGTGTAGCCGTATTCGCAGTCTAAGACTACGGCGTCCTCTGTTCCGTTTTTGATCCAGCGGGGAACGGAGAGACGACGGATTTCTACTGCATTGGAACCTGAAAACATTGAACAGAAACTTACAAGAAAGAATTATACACACACACACACACACATATATATATATATATATATATATATATGCAATTATGGAAAGATGAAATTTAGTAAAACATTGATTAGAAAGAAAATAAAATCCTTGTTTTCTCTAAATTACTACTGAATTCCAAAATGACCAAAATAACGCAAACAATTTTATTACTTTGTTTTAATATATGACGTGTTTTTAATTCTACGTACTGAAATTTGTAGCTCTCGCTACAGTATTTAGAGAACTATTTAAATTTTCTTTGATAGCATTCTCTAATTCATTTAATTGACAAACAAAATTTTAAATTACTTTTTTTCACCTGTTTATTTTTCATGATGTTAAATACTTAAAATTCTTAGTTCTTTTTCATTAATTCATATTAGTTTTTTAAATTTTTTTTGGCTGTTTCGCATAGTCTTTTTAGTTAGATAATTTGGAACATATAATAAAGATTTAGATGAATATAGTTTTTTTTAAAGAAATCCATAAAACTAGGTATATCTATTTTTTATTGCTTTTCGTAATGTCTGAAAGAGAAAAGTCTGAAAAAATTGTAAAGAAAATTTAACTAACCCTTTGCACAAAATTGTGACAAGACTTTCAAAGAAATTGGGAAAAATGATCAAAAATATTAAAACTTGTTAAAGTAATGGGAATTTTAAGGTATTGAAATATTTTGAAAAAAAAATAATAATTGTAAATTATTATTTACTTGAAAATGAATTTTTTTACTCAAATGAATAGTTTATGTGTGCTTTAACATGGGGAGTAAAAACTCTGTTTTATAAACATCTAACTTTAAAAAAAAATGTTCACAGAGTACTCTATCTTTTTAGCTATTGGGTATCAAATGCTGAATATCACTAATTATGAACGATTACCATACAAACAGATATCCATTGCATGGGAAAGTATAATGAATTTTTAGTGGATCGTTTGAAGGATCAATGGTTTAAATGTGTTTAGAGGAAAATTGACCTCCTTTTCACATGCTTACCAACAAGTTTTTTAATTAAAATTCCTGCAATATATACAAGATAGTGATAAGTTTACAGTTTGTAATAGATACTTTAAGGGAAATAAAAGAAAATTATGCTCAAAAATAAAAATTCATGAATAAAATCAAAAGTTTTTAACTTAAATGTAATGTTCAAGTCAATCCACAAACAAATACTTGTAGTATCGCTTGAGGATCAAATTATGACATACATGTGAATTACTAGCACAGTTACATGTCGTAAAATAAATCTGTTAACTTTTATCGTACTCGTATAATAAAAAAAAGAGAAACTTTTGACTTCCACACACACACACAAAGAAAAAAGTAAATATATAATTGGCTTTGAATGGTATATTAAAAGGAGATACCCCACCCCAGTTCCTAAAATAACACGGCTCTGGGTTGAGTTTGCAGAGTATGCATTGTTTCCGCTATACATTTCTTCCGTATTTCTCTGCGAATTCAAATTCATGGGAGGTCTTCTCTGCCTGTGATGTATTTTATGCAACATCTGTTTTGCTCCATTCTTTTTTTTTTTTTTCATATATATATATTAGCCCCACAAGTAGCTATTTTTTTAGGTGTGACGCTTTGGCGTACCAGATCACTTTTCATTTTTTTCCCATCGTTTCCTTCAATTTTAATTACATTTTAATAAAATACATCCAATTAAATAATTTATCATTTATTTTAATTTTAATATATGTAGCTGATACAATATCCAATAATTTATCGTTTGCTTTCCTTTTGTTGCATTTAGCTTAAATATATTCATTTTAAAAAATTATTGTTCCCTTTAATTTTAACATAGGAAAAGTTTAATATTGTCTATTTCTCGATATTTCATCATTTACTTTAATTTTTAAATTTATTTGAGTAATTTAATAATAACTAAGCAAAGTTTAAATTCGCACCTTGGGTGGCTAAATCTGTTCTTTGCAAACTTTGTATAGGACATTTTGTATTTCATTTTTATTATTTATTTATTAATTTTTGAAATGACAAATTTAAGTAAATA
Organism: Nephila pilipes; assembly: GCA_019974015.1. NCBI lineage: Eukaryota > Metazoa > Arthropoda > Arachnida > Araneae > Nephilidae > Nephila > Nephila pilipes. The sequence goes on from BMAW01045926.1 coordinate 139,569, forward strand.
ACGGGAGGTCGTGATATATTGCTTTTCCTGAATAGAAAACCACTGCACAGATTCATGTGATATTGATAACAGTTTACAAAGATGATGCTTTGAAAAAAAACCAGAATCAAAAAGTCGTTTTTTTTCTTTCAAAAATAGCAATATGTGGATTAATGGCAAATTTCGCTCTTCGCTGGGTTTGTCAACTTCTCGAAAAATCAAAATTGTCTAAAAAACGTATGAACGTGGATATGTAGGCCGAAGATGGAGGCAACTGAATTACCTTGAAGCTCGGTTCCCCAAATTTAGACAAAAGATTTTTGAATAAAATAATTGGTTACCAGATTTGTGTCTTCAGTCCTGATTGTTCAGCAAAAAGAACCATCTCATTGTGTCAGTGTTTTAACACGAATGACAAGGACTTTGTCATTTGTGCCACATTCGCCATGCCATCGGCATTTAACTCCACAAATATATTCAATTTTAATACTATAGTCAATAGATTCAATATTCCAATTGAAGATACGCAAGAGAAAAACAATACATTTTACTATCTCACAAAGAATATAATCACTATCACTTTATTGAATTCTTCCTAACTCGGTTTATCTTAGAATGTGTTTCAATAATGATATTTCAGCTTATCAAATCACTCGTTCCGATTCCCATACTTCTTATTTATCGCAAATTCAACTATTACTCTAACTAGTAGCTTTAATTAAACAATTAAATACAATGATTCAATCCATTTCACAAAAATATCTATATCAGTTCGTCCATATCCCTTACCTCTTTTTTTTTTCCTTTCGATTCTATATCTCGCTTATATATCATTATCCTTACTTTAAACCACTACACATTTTTTCCATAAAATTATCCTAATCATTTCCTTTTGCTTGAGAAGGAGTGGTTATTTTATGCAATTCAAATTACCAAAAAAGGTTTTCCGATATTAGTGAAAAGGAAATCACATAAGTCGAACATCTCAACCTGATGTACCTCCGCTTGATTTCTTTTTGTTTCCATTCTTAAAAAAGGACATGAAAGGACACCAATCTGTCGACATGAAGCTTGTCAAGAATAAAACAAATTAGCAGTTGTCAGCTATAACTGAGTATGAGTATCCAAAACAGTTCTAATAATCCTATTGGATAAGTACATTGAATATATATATGGGAGTATTTTGAAGCTTTTATGATTGCTTTGTAAAAAAAATTGCAATATATACACACATAACTTTAAATACTTGTCTACGTGTTTCAAAGTAATTTGGTACATAACTATATTGCATATACTGGTCAGGTGTTTAGAAAAAAAAGGAGATTTTTTCATTAATTGGTACAAAGGACTCATTTCAGTATGATGACTAATTGGTTTTAAAGCTATGGGTGATTAATTTTCACAGATTTTGAGATTCATAATTAACTTAAAATCTGCATATTTCTTCTAGATATGTGCGGCAAATATAAAAAGGCGATGAATTTTAAAGTGAACAATTAATAATGTAATACATATTTATGGAAAGTAATTGGCTCTGTCTTAGTATGATTATATATATATGGACAATTAATATATTTATGCTTTAAATTAAAATTTTAATTTTATTATTATTATTTTATGATCAGAAAATAAATCGTGTGGATTAAAGTGCTACATTCCATTTAAAAATAAATAATGTAATCCTATTTTTTTTTCACTCGACTTTTCCAGTATCTATAACTTACTCAGAATACTTTATATTGTCTCATAAGGTATGTAATTAAGAAGACCTTTGAATGAGTATTTTGTGGGAATTTTTCAATTAATCATGTGTTGTAAATTGTGTTGATTTAGGCGCATATTAAAATTCTAAGAAATATGTATTTTATTTAGATTTAGGATGTCTTCTATACGATAATTTTTTCTCTATTTTCATATCAAACAACTACTGAAAAGTTTTTTTTTAATGCTTTTAACAAATTACTACATTTTTCTCTAAAGAATCTTTACTATACATTTTTAACAAGAACACTCAACATTGATGTATGTAACATTAAAAAATTCCAGGTACAAAATATCGTTTTTAAATATTTTATCTTCTTTGCAAAAAAATTAATTTGTTCTTCAGATAGAAAATTTTTTAATGTTATGAAATCTATACAAATGAATACAAAATAAATATTTATGGTATAAATTTTCTTTATAACTTTTAAAGAAAGTTCTCATATAAAACATTTATTTGCTAATTTATCACTTTTCTCAGGGAATATTTTTTAGCAAGTAAAACTTTGTTATCATTATAAAACTGATAGCTTAAGTAAATTAATTATATTTTTTAATGATTTTATGTAATTTTCAAACGAATAAAAAATTAATTACGAGTTAATTCGTGTAACGAACATTGGAACATGAGATTTTGTCTGGAATGATTTGTTTTTGTATTTTTATCCACATATAAAACAAGATTACTATACCTATATTTTTTTTACATTTTAACTATTACTGGATATTTAAAAAATTATTAACAATAGTTATTTTACGTCGTTATATGTATTAAAATTTCTTGTTCATTTCATTTTTTAAGTAATAAATTAAGCTGGTTAGAGCCTCTCTAATCTATGTATTAAGAAGACAATATCCATAACAAATTTGGTAACGCGAGGAATATTAAGACATCTTTATTAAAATTTTATTTTTGTTATTTCAAAATTAATTATTCTTAATAAAAACGTAGAGTATACAAAAAGTGTATATTCTCCTGTGTTTTCACTTTGTTCAACACGTATTGCTGTGACAGAAGCAAAATTAACATGTGCAAAGGGGAAAATTTACTAAACTTTCCAGACATAAAAGTTTTCATTCGACTTATAAATTTTTATACCATGGCTTTGAGCCAGATGTTATAAATGTTATACTCTGTATCAGAAAAAAAACTGTATTTTTATTAGATGTAATTCCATGTCTGGTAGTAACTAATGGAGGCCTCAAAATATATAAATTATACAAAGAAAGATATTTCTAATTTTTTTCCCTTCTAAGCGAAACAATATATTTCATCTTTTTTTGATTTCGCAAACTCATAAAAATGGTAGTGAAGCAGGCGGGAATTTATCAGCCGTGCCAATGAGATGGATTATAACACTTGTTTTCCATACTTCTCCTATGGGAAAATATATATATTTTTATACATTTATAAGACAAATATGTAGACAAACAGATATATTGTTATTTTTTCCATTTTTTTTTCTAAACATATTTAAATTTTCTTTATTCCAACATGATGTTAATATGTTTCTGAATAAGATAAAGAACATGGTGCAAATAGAAGAAAGATACAATTTCTCGTTCCAATTTTATAAACAGCATAACACAGCTTTTTAAATCAAATACTAAAATTAGTAAAATAAGTGTTAGCAAAAATCAGATAAAAGTTTTTCCTTAACATTTACTCAATGATTACATAAATCAAAATAAATTATTAAAATTTACAAATACATATTCACCAATAAATGATTTGATAGTATGATGATTTTCATACCGCATTTCAAAAGAGAATGTTTATTTTTACTATTTCTTAGATGTAAAAATCATGTGTGTTATGTATAAAGTTCAGTAGCAAATTTACTGGACTTAATTTTTTGCCTAGCACTTGTTAATTTTGATATTTTTCCTTTAAATTTTCATCTGAAGCGTGATGCAGTATTTTACGTTAGAAATTGACTGAAAGTTAAGGTCATGCAAAAGGGACATGTTAAGATATTCCAATTTATAATGTAAAACATATAATAAATCTCTTTTCTTTGGCACATCTGCTACAAAATTTTAGGTGTCTTTTCTTAAAAATATTTGTTTATTGAGACATCATCTGCGTAACTGAATAATTCTTATAGTAACATTTATTTCAAAATATTTTTTCTTTATATGAGATGAAATATTTTAAATGCTTAAAGACCATTTTTAGGTGGTCATAATTTGCAAACTTAAGATGTTTCTAGTTCATGCGGTGTGATGTGATAGTGAAATTTATTAGAGCAAGAGCCAGCAGAGGACATACTCAGCCAAATAAGGTAAATCTGTGATATTGTCATTAAAAAAGATATTGGTAGACAAGGAGGGTCAAAAACAGAGAGTGAGTGGAAGTGAAGTTAATGTGTGAATGTTCCAGATGTGGCCATGCTGTGCCAAACAAAATGTAATTGTGCTATAGAAATGTGAAAAAATTGCAAAAAGATACAAATTAGTTGACAAGATGGAGGGTCGAAAATGGAGAAGGATCGCTATGGTATTCCGGGGGCACGTCACCCGTGTTTACCAAAGAAAATAAACCCAATGGAAAAGAAAAAGATCCCTAGGGTGAATCATTATCACGATTCCCGTACCTACCTAAAGAAGACAAGTCCCTGACGTCCTCTAATATTATCCCCAAGGTAGGATGTCGGCTATAGCTCCAGTCGCTGGGTACCCATTTTATTCGCCTCTTACGACATGCATGGGTACAGAGGGACTGTTCTGTCTTACAGGGTCACTACATGGGTATGTTTCTAGTTCAAAAGTAGCGTTGCTTTCTTCTATGAAATATAATTTTTAAACAAGAAATTATGCGAGAAAAAAATATAACAGCATCGTCAGTTTTTTTTTTATCTTCCCCCACTAAGCTGAATTCTCGTAAGACTTGCTAGTTCATTTTCTGAATAAGTACGGCAGTAAGTATAATCTTATATAGGTGATGATTTAATTGATAACATCATTTTTAAACGGCAAATTCAGAGATAATTTGTAACGCTTTCCAATGATTTAAATCTGCAGACATCATAAAACTGAATTGAATAGCTAATAAGATTAAAATTCCAATTCAAGAGACTCCAAAATTCTAATTACTTTTTTTTAGGTTTCTTCACAGGTTTTACAAAATCGCGCTTTCTGAAATGACTCACAACAATCATAACTTGGAATTGAATAAAAAAGTTCAACCTTAACAAACTCACACTCTTCGATTGTGGGACTTCTCGATTTCTAACATCACTTTAATCTCACCAAGAGGAACTTCTAACTGATTTTATCCACCCTCGATTATCTACAAAAATTGACTATAATTTCTGACTCCATGACTTCTACCGATTACGCACTATCAATTATTCCTTTATTCCTTTCAATTCTATTTCGCTTGTATATCTCTATACTCAATTGAATACGTTACGATTTCTATCTTACCCTAATTTGTGTAATCACGATTCCTTTGATTGGAGAATCGTTGGAATTTTAATTACAAAATCAGAAAGTAACTACGGAGAAGATTCGAGATTTGCCCAATGCTTCAAATTGAGGATGAGAATAATTTAATTAGGGACATAATAGAATTTCGTCAATAATTATTATTGAAATAACTTAAATATTTCGATTTTAAGACGGTTTTTATACTTTTCAGGATTATTTTAAATTCACTTATTTTAGTTATGTCAATATAATTTTTTTTTTCATCTTCTAACAAAAGGAAGGATTTTTAACTGTCATGAAATCTTTCAAATGGAATTTCAAAAATGGGAAGAATAGTAATACTGAGGATACTTAAAATCAAATCACGAAATGTTTATTTTTTCCAATTAAGTAACAATGGGCTGACTATTTTCTATTTAATCTGAAATGGGATATTCTTAAATTATCTCATGAATAATATAAGAATTAAGAAAAGGTTTATGGGAACAGTCATTGAAAATAAATACAGTATCAGTATGTAGAAGGTATTTAAAAGAGACAAAAAAGTCACTTTTCAAAAAAAAAAAAAATGCATCACCTCTATCAATGGAGCAGAAAAAATGTGAAGAAACACTTCAGAGCCATCTTGTGACATTTTTGTCCCAGTGGCAGCTGATATCAGCTGCGGAACAGATTTGTGTTCCTGGACACGTATCCCCGAAAACAAATTCCATCGCAAACAGGATAAAAACTGTTTCTGAGAAAAACGAATTTCACGTTACTCGGGACTCCATTTCCTGTTGAAATTTTTCATTGTTGGATTTTTTTTAAAGCGACATTTATTACCAATAGGGATGTGGTTTTTTGGAAAATTTATAGTTCGATAGATATATTGCTTGTTGCATTCACACTTTAATATCGAAAGACATAACAATTTCCGGAAAGTATCATAAGGATTTTTTGAATGAATCGAGGAGACGGAATAAGACTTATATTTTATTCCTTTTGCTTTGTTCTATTGATTACTTTTACGTCTGGCTCCTTCCTCGTTTCGAAACAAAACCCGATTCGAATTTATTTTTTCTACCTTCTCTTTCTTTTTTTTTTTTTTTTTCGTCGAAGAATTCTCTTGAATTTCCATTTTCTCTACCCTCCCCGGGGTCTTGCATTCATCAAAATAGTCAGCATCTCCCTTCCCCTCTTTTTTTAGAAATGGGATGGACTGGTCTAAGTTATCGATAAGAAAAGAATATGGCATATCGAAGGGAAATGGAACTCCATTCGGTTCTGTGCATTCTTTCTGAATAATTTACTCTGCATCTATGTTATTTCAAGAGAATCCTATCTACTCTCACTAAAAAAATACGGCAACGCAAAGAAGAATAGAATATATGAAATTATGTGTTCTATTTATTTTTATGATGTGTTTATGAAAATACTAGCAATTCTTTTGGATTCAACTGAATTTAGATACCGCATAAGATTTTATACGGATTAGGATGTTATGTTTTGTGTTTATTTTTGCAGCATGCTTATGAAAGTAGCCAATGTTCATTGAAATTTAGTGGAAATTAAGTTACAGAAAATAAAATGGATTTCATACTATTTATATTATTATGAAAGATATATTTATGAATCTTTTATTACAACATTTTCCTTTAACTTTTGTAAAAAATTAAGAATTACCAAAATTAATTTTTACAGTTTTTGCTCAGCCCTTAATTAAAGTTCACGTTAAGCAAATCTTTTAAATTACAGTATTAAATTAAAAATACTATGGTTTGTAATATATATTAAGAACAATAAAAACAGAAAATGCGTACACATTCAAGAAACTAATGAATAAAGATCTTTAATAAAGCAATTTTACTTCTTCATATAAAAAGAATAGATAAATAATTTACCCTTAGATGTCTTAAAAAGTAGGATTAATATAAGCTTAACATTAAATTTGAATTTGTACGAAAAACTAATCATTACATAACACTTAGTTACTTAATTACCGTACACACATATTGAAGAAATTTTTCATACTGCTAAAAATGTTTTTTTTTTTGTGTATCGAAAATTTAGACATTTTGTGTAACTTATTATTCAAATGGATCGTTAATGTCTTATCCTGTAAAATACGCTAAAAAATCGGTGAAATCAAAATAATATTGCATTATCACCAATAAAAAAAATTGATTCATAATTAAATCAGATATTTTGTAAATTCATTCATATTTATATGATATATTTTACCCGGAAACTAAAATCGCTTAACTTAATATTTCGCGTCTCCAATCCAGATTTTCTTACTGCGGGATTCTCTTAAGTGGAAGATTCCTAGGAACCCCTAGAATCAGTAAATATTGAAAATCAGCTGATATATAATAAAATGTTTGGAAGCATTTCTACATTGTTATACTATCTTACAGTATAATTGCATGGGTGTATGAAAATTGTTTCAATTGAGGAAGATGCTTGTACGACTCCGTTTCTGATAGACGAGATACTTTTTAGATCATTTAGAGCACAAAAGATTCAAATGATGTAGAAGACGATTTAAGTACTATTGCATGAATTTGCTTCAGTTGAAGTTGATGATTATGATCGTACAGCTCCAAGTATGACATATTAAGATATGTTTAAGGTAATTTAGAGCTCAAAAGACCTCAATAATGTAGACTTTAATGACGACTACATTATCACTCTATGAATTTCTTTCAGTTGATGAGGATGTTTGTACAGAGCCAATTATGGCAAACGAAGACATGCTTCAAATCATTCAAGGCTCAAAAGATTCCAATAATGTAGATTTTACATTGTAGTTCAGGTCTCAAATTCTTCAAAAATCCGTGACATCGTGGAAAAATATGCGTTGTTATTTAGACGCGTATAACATTCGAATGGCAAGAATAATAAAGCGTTACACGATATTAAACATTTTATCGACAATTTGACCCTGCAAAAACACTGACCTGATACAATTTTAGACACCTGAGGTAGATTTAAATTACTTAAACATAAAATAATGTAGATTCTTCAATAAGTAAATGTATAATAAATGTCTTTCTAACATCAAATCAAAGATTTAAAAATAGGCACTTTAAATAAATACATTTGCAGTTTTCGGACTCAGTTCCAAAGAAATTTGAATACCTGCGTAAAATTATATTACTTTATTATGCTGAGATTATTAAGTATTTTTATATGGTTCAACGCAAAAAGAACTTTCATTTCACTTCTTAACACTTGTACAAATGAAGCCGTCATTTTGATCGCAAAGCTACTTTGTAAATCGATTATTTTTAAAACGTTTAAATGAAATCATTGAAATTTTATGATTTTTTTTTGATATTTTTGAGATTTCTAAATACATCTCAATTTTTTTTAAATATTATATAATATTATTTAATGCTTCTCCTATAGCAACCGAAGTGACCAGTAAAACCGCATAACATAATGTTCTAATTTTACTGAAAATAAAAATATTTTATTTTATAAATATAAACTTTTGCTACAAACATTTACCCTCAATATGTTACTGTGGTCAAAATGACTTCCAACGATTAATCTAGATAGTTAAAAATATTGGTCGTACTAGTGTTAAAATATCTTTTCGCTTTTCTTTTGAACTCTTTTGATAAATATACAATATTATAATTTTTAACAATCGATATCATAAAGTATTTTTTTCTCTATCCTTCGATAAAATGTACGATAAACGTAATTTGTTTGTCGATAACTGTAATTTTCGATATTTCTATATATTTTTCTATAGATACAGTGTTAAATAAAATTCATTTAATTATTTGTAGTTTCTCAGGGGTTCTACACTAAATCATTTCTGTTTAAATTTCTAGTTAAGTCAGCAGACTCAAAACAATGCTTTAACAATACTTTTGTTCATCAAAAATTTATAAATATTAAGCGTGTGGTAAATCTTAAATAGTCTCTACTTGAGGAGAAAATAAATGTTTAATTATTATCATTAGAAAATTTTTAGCTTGGTACACACTTTTCAGCTAATGTATGAAGAACCCTCTAATAACATATTATAATTACTCCAGATCAACAAAATCCATTATAGCTACAATCAGAAAAAATATCAGCTAGCGCGTGAAAATTCACTCATCAACACAAGAACTTAGGTCAGTTGTGAACAATTTCATGGTACTTTATAGACACCAGAGAATGTATATATCTGTCCCCAAATTTTGCCGAATTTTTTTTTAAAGTTGACACAACTATGCTGACTTATTTATCCCATAGAAAACTCTCTACGGTTCTAAGACCTTTCTGTTGCTATTTAAACTTTTAAGATTAAAATGTACTTTATACTGTATTGATAACTATAACAATAATTACTACAACATTATAAGAAATAAGATCTAAGTTTCAGCTAGAAAAATTTAAACTTATCTGTGAAGAGTTTCTCAATTTCGGAGTCAGTTATTATAATTCAGAATTTGAAAACTTTCTATAATCTGTCTTTACTTAAAACATTTTTCCAATGGTTTATTCCTCTAATGAAAGTTGTTCCCTAGCATCTTTATTAGTTATCTCAAGAACTTACTAAAACTAGAAAATTTAGTTATAAAAACTTATAAAAATAAAAAAAAATATATATATACTTAAAAAAATTTAAGAAAAATATAATTTGATATAAATAGAATCGATAGAACAGGATAAAATTCTTCAAAATGATATAATGAAAGCAAAAGATAGCTTTCCACATTCGCTATTTGGTTAAGTGAAATATGTTTGTAATTTGAATAACAATATGTTTTAATAGTTTGCTGTCATCACATTTATCACTAAACAATGCAGTAATTATGATATAAATCAGCCAGATTATAAATCCGAAATTTCGCTTTAAAAGTATGATGAACGTTACTGGATTTCCGAAGGAGCATATTTTTCTTTAAATATATTGAACACTTTCATTTAAAAAGCCTTCAAACAAAAAAATTTTAATAGTATTCCAGACTTCAAAATTGTTTTTAGAAGCATTATAATTTTAATAACTTTGTTTTTTTATCTACCCTAACATTTCCTGTGGTATAAAAATATCCCAGAATTATTTGTAGAACAAAACCCTAAATATACTTGAAAGATAAGAAAAGTCTTAGAATTGATCCATGTAGAGGATCAAGAGGCCTTCATTTACCCAAGTTGTAATACCTCCACTGAAGAAAAATAATAATCAACATGTGTACCTTATCCATATACATCGAAAAAGTAAAGAAAAAAGGAACTCAAATAAAATGGCACAGAAAATAAATAAAAGAAAAAGCACCTTCCCTGAACATCCCAACTGAGGCAAGGAGCGGAAATAAAATCATAAATCACAGAAGAGAATTAGGAATAAATAAATGTAGTTTTCTCGCTGGCTCTAACTTTTAGGAGTAAATAAATAAGAACAGCTTAGTGCGAAGATAAATGGGAGAGAGGCAAGAATTCTTTCCAAATAGAGGAAGCTCCGAATCTTTGGAGCAGAAAAAAAAAAGTTAGAGTAGAAATCTTTACCATGAGTGATGGAAACCAAAACGTCGCAAAAGCACAACTCTTTCGTTTATTCCACCCGAAACTTTGGAGATAACAGTGTCCGTGACTGTTCGCAGAATGCACCGAATGGCCTGCGAGGCAACGATTACCGAAATGGATCTACAAGGAAAAGGCATTATTCTTGGAATCGCCGAAGACGAAACCTTATCGAAAACGCACCCTCGTGAACAACTGAATACATTAAATGCATCTGATCGTTTCATCTCTTAAAGAAGATCTTTCATTCTTGACGGATGATAATACAGATGTGATTGGTTCGAGAAACCAGAAGAAACCTTTGAAGAGCTACGATGATTTCTATTTTTGTTATGAAAATATGATAGAACACACTCAGATTGCGAAATTCAACAGGATATTCAAGTATACGACTTTAAGTAAATATACTTGGTACGTAGAATATATATTTTCAGTGTATGAATGTTAAAGTGGAATGAAATTCTCTCTCTAGTATTTCTATAGCTGAATTAAGAAATGCTAACGGACAGTTTTATGAATGCCAAAGCATCCGTTCTTTAAAAATAGGTGGATTAGATACTATTTATATTTTAATGCTATTGTATCTCACGGAGCTCATATATTTATGTTTTGTATCAACTAGACAAAGTACTCTCATGGTAAGAATTTAGTTAGGTAATTTAACTTACCCATAAAAATTTAGACTTTACATTTGCTTTACATTTATCTTGATAAAATTTAACAACGGCTACCATCTATTGTTACAACTAATATCCCTTCTATGTATTATATTACTAGTGTGGGGCAAATTAATAAATCTCACGCCACAAATGATTGCAATATTCTTCCTTTGGATGTATTAAGAAGAACTATTTTCTATTCGAGTTCATGAAATTCAATATCTTTGACTTCATTCTGTATGTTAAAATTAATCTTATTTTGAGTTCTCTTCTATAAGTTTCTGAATACAAAAAAAAGTGTCCATACCTTAATATTGTTTTTAATTATGAAATATTTATGAAGTTTCATGTTAAATAGTATGTAATGTATTTTTATATTTATAAATACAAAAAAAAGTTGTTGTTTTTTAAATCACTATTGCATTTTTCTGTATATGTTCTATATCCACATTTAAAAACTTTAAACTTTATCTAAAAGGTTTTACTTTTATTAGAATGTTTTAAGTATTAATACTTTTTAATCTGATATAAAGTCATATTTCCACCATTTTAAAAAAAATTATGTCAATGAAAAGCCTCAGAAGAAATACTGTAATTTGCATTTCTATTTTAATTATATTTTAAAATGGACTTCACTTTTTAATTCTTCGTGTTATATATATAATTATTAGCATTAACGAGTTGCATTTGACACAATATTGAATGATGAATTATTCTAGAAAATTTGCTTAAAGTACACTCGACAAAAAGTCATTTTTAGTTACCTCGTTGTTTTCAAAGCAATTTGCAGAAACATATCACTATTTATGGAGAGCTAAATTAGTTAATTAAGGGGTTAATAAATTAATTTAATCAATATAGTTAATTATCTAAGAGAATTTTATCCTATTACAGGAAACGAATTTTCACCTAACTCATTTTTCATAATGAAATTAGGAGGAATTTGAGGATTTTTTCTGCTCTACTTAAATGTTTAAATGCTAAGTCTTATAAAGATTAATCGTTAGTATGTACTTTTTAAAGTATATGATATCCTGTATATTTTCCTCAATTATCTCTAAGCTAACATTGAAATTCAAAAGAAATTTGAATTTTTTTTAAGAAATGGATATACCATTCGAATTTAAGTAGAAAATTATCTACTTAATTCTTCAAAATTATCAGATAACGTAATGAGAAAATTTCTTTCAAAAAATAATTAACGATGTTAGTGAAACTCATTTTATTACTTCCCCTTTAATACGTTATCAGTGATGTTAATGTTATCCGAGTGGTATGAGAAAGCGAAAGTTAATAAGAATATACTATTTCTTTGATGATTAAACATTTCTTGACGGAAGTATAAGTTTTGATGGAAGATCATCACAAGTAATCTAGTTTATGAACATAGGTAGAATATTATAAAATAATATTGTTAATTAAAAAGACGTTCAAGATGCGAAAGAGCATTGATTGTGATCGACATTTCTTTACTACTTTCTTCTGTTAGAAAAAGATACATTTTGCGTATATTTATTCTCATGAGAAAGGGTATCAGTTAATTAAAATAATTTTTATCTTTCTTGTATTACTCAAAAAGCACATAATCCTCATAGTCTGATTTTTGTTTTTACATCTAATGTGTAGCTAGCCATTCATTCATAAGCTAAGTTTTACTCTAGTAGAGAAAAAGGACAGATTAAAAAAAGATAGATGAAAATGTTAATGAATGCATTTCAGTAATAAAATACTTTTTTTTCACTGATATTCATATTTAACATATCTTTGATTTTTGCAAACAGCTCTCGTTAATTTATATTCAGTTTCTTATTCAACGAATATCTTGAATCAAATGACTTATTTATACTTTGTAGATCTTACGCATTAGTAAATTATTTAATTTATCGTTTTGGTATAAATCATTATATATTATTTTATAATATATCATTTTCATCCTTTCGTACGCGTTAGTCGTAAACTCGCGGCTAGTGTTTTATTCGTGGAGTCGTGGGTTTGATTCTGATACCACTAAAGACTCTCTTTGTAGCATGGTTATTGCACGTTCAATCTGTAAATGCTCCAAGTTCTCCAGTAGGCTCGGTGTGAAAGTTAGGAGAGGGTAATGCCAACTCACGTGTGTCATTCTCGTCACTTAAACGAAGTTAAAAATTATCAGTTCCAGGAAAAACCCTCGTGTTGCTTCCAAGTGGGACATTATTGAATAGCTAATTAACAATTCTTTCAATCACATGCGTTTCTTTAAAACAAAATATGTCAATACGATTAATGTTTAAGTGTCTTTACACCTTTTTCAAAAATGCTCATTTCTTTAATTGATTATACATTGATACATTATAACTTATAACGGTTGAGATGATAAGTTACTATTAATGAACTTTTAAATTAGGCTCTTAAACTAAGTGATAAAATGATTTACTATTAATTTAGAATGCAAGATCTAATTCAAATCACTAATAGATAAAACATTACGCTCAAAAATCTTCCCTTTTCATTATTTAGGAAGAAGAGCATTTAACTAAGAAATTAAATTTTAGAAGTCACTTCAAAAATGTACATATTTGATTGAGAATAACCAAAAGAATTAAAACAATACTCCCCTTGATTAGAAAGTAATCAGTAATCATCTTTTAACTAAAGCAAAAATCATTCCTGATACACTTAAACAAAGAATACGCAATGAAATGAGCAGTATGAACTAAAAGCTAATTAAATAAATTTCTATTCATGCTTCATATACAACTTTTAGCCAATGAATACTACAAATATCTTCCTGAAGCAAATAACGATATAGCTTGTCTATTCAAAGGAAAACTTTCGAAAACTTAGAAGCAAGTTTAATGCATATGGTGAAAGAGTGAATCGTCGCAATTGCTGTCAAAAACAGGTCTCATTTGTCTTGAATAATGAGGTCCCCTTTTACACAAATTTCAACTCTTCATGTTTATTGGATCATCAATAAAAGAACAGAAATCAATTTGCCTTTGGTCGTACTTCATCAGAAACGTATGACGGTTGCAGGTAATTTGCATACACTTACTTATGCACTCGCTTCTGTAATATTTATGACTTCTGTCCAAAACTTTGGTCAGAGCCTTTCTCTTCCCTACTGAGACATGTTCTGGAGTACACACATTCCACCCAAGATCGTTTGAGTAAACAGAAGGAGGGAAAGTTTCTGTTTGTCTCAAGGAATATTTTCTCGCTTTGGAATTTATTGTTATCATTTATTTCTGTGAATGTTTTGTAGTGGGCAATTAGCTTTAGTGGATATTATGAGAAACAGCATAGACCAATTGTGACTAAATTTGAAATTTCATCAGAATAAAGGAAGTTAAAAAATAACATTTTATTCAATTTCATTTAATTATCATTTATAAACCTCTATAAAATAATATTTTTTTTCTATAAAATCGTATTATATAATATATTTAAGCATAATAAAGGGAGTTTTGTTGATTCATTTACTTTGGATTATATAGAAATGTATTCTTATTTAACTCTAAAATGATATTTAAAGATGGAATATTTTCGAAAAATTCATTTATACTAACATAACTTTTTGTTGAGAAAGGATTCATTATTCAAATAAAAGAATTTTTTCAAAAAAGTAATCAAGAGAAAACTTTCTTAGACTTCTGAATCAAGTGTTATTGCATTAAATATTTAATATCCAATGTATGTTATATTAAATATTTAATATTACTTTAAAGGAATTGGCATGCTCTTTTCTCACTTCCTGTGCCTTTTAAGTAATTTTCCATTCTGATAAAGGCATCTAAGTAATTAATTAGTTCGTCATTTGTGAAATTAATTATTCTGTTAAAACGTAGAATCCATATATATATTATTTATATTATATTTCTTTTTTTTTTTAAATTGATACATACAGTTAGGAAATAACTACTATTTATGTATATTCCATTATAAATATAAGTTTATTAAAAATTTTGAAAGCATAAACATTTTTTTTCAATTATGTACTCATCGCTTAAGATCTCATATCATTATTCCACTTAAGTAGATATTTTAAATGACGAAAGAGCTCATTAAATACTCATTAATCATATGAATGTCTCAAATTTATACAAGTGTTTGTGATGAACCAGTAAAAAATCATTAGATGAGAAGTACTTAATCATCCTAGGTAAAGCTTAGGTACTAAAATAATAATTTGTTAAATTTTGTAGATGCTAATGCTAAATTGCTTGTAAGATATAGGTGTAAAAGTGATAAATTGGAATTAGTCTGTCATCACTTAAAACATACTAGAATTTCAAATAGATAAAAAATGGAGTTTTAATAGTGTTTGCTGTAAATTGAAATCTTCACATATATGATCATGTATTTTTCATTAATTAGGAACAAGCTGAAATACTCAGCGTTGCACCAGATAATATAGTTTTTGTAAAATTTGCTTTGGTTGATTAAAAGATATCTTTATGTGATATCTACCCATTTTCCCTCATAGTGAAATAAATATATATGAAACACATAAAAAACTTGGAGTATACTTAAATTATTTTGCAAATTTATTGTTATGAAAAGAAATTTGCGGAGTAAAAATAATGCAAGTGAAATGCTCTCGAAAAAAATAATTATCAGGGACAGTTCGTTGGAATGTAGAAATTGTTCTTCCACAGAACATGCCAAGGAGGAAGTTAAATGAATGCCTTGATTCAAAAATAAAGTCTCATATTTGTCATCAAACGTTATAATTAAAACCTATTTAATTGGTAATTTTTAAATTATCGATTTTAAATGAATAAGGATTATTTGTAGATTAAAAATAATACAGGAATTAATTTTTTTTAATTTAGTTTCATGGAATCAGATCTAAACGATAAATGGTTCATTATTTAAACATATATTTGAAAATTAAGCAAATTATTGTCAAAACTATGAATAATCAGTGACCCTTAACAAACTTTGTTTTCCTATTATTAATACGATAAATAAATTCTGTATGTTCTGTAAAAAAAAGAAAAGCAAGAATTCTGACTGAATCAAAGGCTGTTTTACGTATTTATTGACAAATAGCATAATGTTTTCAAACTCTAAGATTTTTGCTTCATGGTTTATGTACGTTATTAAAAAAGAACTTCTGCATTTAACTTTGAACGATGTTGTAGGATTAATATTTTTAATGGTGTAACTTTTCTCTTTTTTTTAATATTTGATTTTTCTATCTAATGTAAATTTGATTTTCATGTATAATTTTTATAGAAAATTAAGCAACATTTATAAGTCGAAAAATATTTTTAATTTATATGATTATTAAAACTATATTTTAAAAATAAATTTTATGTCTCTTTCTATGTATACTTCTGTTGAATTAGTGAAGATTTGCATTTGGAAAATTCCCTCTGATGCTTTTTAGTGTGGACAGTAACTGTTAAGCAGATATATGCATAAGGATATATATTTTCTAGTTGATTAATATTCTATTACATAACCATAAATACAATTTTATTTAAAAACGAAGCAATTTTTCTTACTAAAATACATTTTATAATAGCAACTTAATACTTATCGTATTCGGATTGTACCATCAATAATGAAAAATTATTGATAGCCGTTTAATTATAAAAAATATAAAAACACTTTAAACTTTCCAATTGAATTTTGTAATTTAAATAATTAATTACGAGCATGTGCACTTTAAAATTCAAACAAGACCTGCTTACATTTATTCCACAATTTAATAATTATAATCCTATGTAATTTGATAACTATTTCTTTATTCAGAACAAAATAATAGTAACATGATATGGATTTGATGACACCCATATCATAAGACTACAATTGTGTCGGAGATAATAGCTTTATCATAAAATAGATGATTGAAAGGTTACTGAAAAGCTAAAATAGTTAGCGTCTTTTTCAAAGTAATTGCACTCAAATAATGAAATCATTGTTACGAACATTGCAATTATTGTACACAAACCCGTGTAACTAGGCACAACGTAACAAAACACAAAAAGTGACACGTACACGTCTTCCGCACATCATCACGAAAACCAGACGTCAACTTTATGTAAATGCCTAGAATTACCTTATTATTATTGTGTAACTGATTTCCCCAAAGACTCATTTTTGAATCAATTTTTACAAAGGCTCCAGCAGGCACGAAAACTATGATACTGAACATATATTTTCATTTTAATTCAGCATCACGAAAATACATCGTTGCTAAATAATGTCAGTTATCGTTCGTTACATCGGAGAAAGCTTATCTACGGTGTCTCATTATTCTCTGGTGGGTACTGAACACTCATTCACGACTTTTCGGTAATGTCACATTTGCATGCTAGATGCAGATAGATGAAACTTGCTGCTTCTAGATAAAGATCTATTTGAACGTCCTTAGAAGGATGGTAGAAATATATCTGGCTTATATATATACAAACAAATAGCTTTTATTAATAACAGGAAAGTCATTATTCGGCATGGCCGAATGCATAAGGCAATCGATTCGCAAGAACCTATCGTTATAATGAGGGATGAAGTGATTATTTTACATTACCGAACACGGTTGGGGGCTTTTAACATTGTTTATTTTATTTTCTTCATCGAAACTTTTCACATTATGGCTTTTGAATAAAAGTGCTGAAAAATATAGTATTAATATATACATATGCGTTAGTTTTTCATATTTCTGTGCAATGTTAGGAAGTTTCATTTCTTTAACGCTAACTCTGGAGAGACATTATTTTACAGCTTGATTGTAGAACTACCCCACGTGGAATAATTAAGATTATTTCAGCAAGTAGTAGTAGTAGCTGCATGTAGCTGAATTTAAACTTTTATATCTTCGTATTTTTTTCTCAATAATACAAATATACTTATCACATATAAAAATCATAACGTATCAAATAAATTAAATATTCAAGGTAAAAAATAAGGTGCTGGGATGCACAGTTATAATTTTAAAAGTAAAAATTGCATTATATTTTGGTAGGTATCTTAAAATAATATTTTGTTGCAATTCTTATATTACTAATAAAAAATAACTATTTTACTTGAATGAAGAACATGACTAAAAACATTTCTAATTTCCATGAAGTAATAGCTTTCTGCGTTGAGAAACAGTCAAGTAAATAATAACAAAGTTTCATTAGCATGCTCAGATAAAGTTGCATTCTTGCATATAAATATGGTATGCTAACAAAGCATAAGCAGCCGAAATATATTACACAAGAGAGTACCATATTTGAATTTCAATCACATACTTTTGTCTACCGCCAGCGGTTTAATATAGTTTCATTTCTTCGTTGATTGTGACCGTCTGGCTTACGCTGTTTTGAAACTAGTTTTATTCGCATTTCCCTTATAACGTGAAAAATTATAAATATAAAAGGAAACATATGTACATGAATACATAACTACTTCAAAACAAAATATACAAAAAATACATCCCAGTCCCATTTACTCGCTGTAGTCCGGGTGTCTGAAGTTACAAGCAGCGAGTTAAATGAACCGCTAATTACGGAATTATATTAATTCTAATATCGATATGAATTTCCTCTTTTAACATTATTTAACATTATTTTTAACATTATATTTATATAACAAAATTTCTTCTGTTAACATTATTGTCTAGTAAAATGTATAAGCAAGACAAATAAAGAGCCCGGGATTTAATCTAAATTCAAGACTTATTTCCTCAAAATAATTCAGATCTATCAATTTGTAAAAGGAACATCAAAATTATGGTTTAACTTTAAATTAATATAAATTATAAATAAGGCCATATTAGGATGCAAGACAAAACAACACACACACACACACACACACACACACACACACATATATATATATATATATATATATATATATATATATATATAGAGAGAGAGAGAGAGAGAGAGAGAGAAAAGATTCAAAGATACATTTCTCTTCCGTTCACACTTTTTTGCATAAGTCTTACAGAATATATATAAGATCACGAGTGGATTTCATTTGTTGATAATGGTAATCGAAGAATAGCTGAATACAACCTGTGGATAGAAGTTTAATAGGAGGAAAATGAGTGAATGTATGTGTAGAAATTTGATGAATGAGCGTCAACCAGCTCTTGCACCATTGACAGATAATGATTCTAGCTACATTATTTGAAATATTAAGGAAGTCACTAATTCAAAGGAAAAAATCTTTGCTATTCCCCCTGACATTTGACCAATAAAAAATGGTTGAATGTGCTGCTAATCCCTTTGACTATAATACCGTCCTGCTGTTGCCTAGTGCTTATGATCACAAACACGCGCCAGTATTGTTTCCATTTTAGTCATGGTTTTATGTCCTGATGCTATTCCTGCATATTGGAGCGTGTGCACCTTAAATATCTTGAGGTTCCACTTTGGGGTGATTTCGAAGAGGGGGAAGTCCCAACTCAGATGTCGACCTGCTAACTTGATCGATGTTCAAAATTAAGAGGTTCGTCACCAATAGACATCGTGTTGCTTAGATGTGTGACAATAATCAATCAATCACTGATTACGTCAGATCTTCCAAAAATGGATAGTATCGTTCTGAGAAGAAGGATAATTTAGTTTAGTTTTTTATTAACGTCGCAATAGAAGCATTGGCTACGGAACTCGTAATTTTGAGCCACGGTCAAGTGACGAGGACGATACCTGAGCTGGCATCCCCTCTCCTAACATCCACACCACGCCAACGGGAAAAATTTGGACCTCGGCAGTTTTAACTTGGATCAGCCAAGGCTGCACGGCAGGTCTTTGACTGCCTAAGATCGATCCCGTGACAGAACGAAAACCGCCGGCCTCGAATCAGATACGATGACCACTAGGCTACCGCGGCCCTAAGAGAAGAAGGATACAAAGATGGCTTATGTGATATAAAAATAGCTCTTTTTTATTTGAATGCAGTGAGAAAAAAAATAAAAGCTCACAGACAGTCGTAAATCTTTTTAAATTAAAGCAGACATAAAATGAGTTTGATAATTTGAAATATTTTATTCCTTTTAACTGAAATTAAAAATACTGTTTCATGCAATGCATTACAATGAACAGGTTTTGCCACCAAAGAGACTCGACTCTATGCAACACAGTTCTTGTAATGTTTTAAAAATATTAGTACGTTGTATAATTGACTTGATGAAAGTGGTGAGAACTAAACCAAACTATTCATTCATAAGCATTAAATCTACTTGCGGGGTACCGCAGGAACATAAATAGAAATTTTGGGGAGTTATTTTTACAATTTCGTTTCCTATTTCCTGCATTAAGTTTTACAAATGAGCATATCAACTTGTACTACTTATACGGATCAATAGTTTCAGTTAATGGAACTCTATTTCAGTAAATTATGAGTATAACTTAGGATTTTTGATGAATAATATTCTGATTACTAAGTATTCTTCTTGAAAATAATGGAGTTTCTTACGTGTTTTAGTTTGTCTTATAAATAAGATTTACATTCGAGATTTATTTTCGCTACCTCTACTCTACTAAGCCAGTGTATGTAGTTATGACCAAATACAAAACCATAATATATATATAACAGCAATTGAAAAGTCCCCGGCCTACCATAGTAAAACATGTTTTTTTGGCAAAATTAGTATTATTTATTCAACATAATTCTCTTCAAGGGTGATACAGTGATTATAGCAACCCTCCAACCTTTCGATACCATTTTTGTAGTACGATTTGTTCTTTGCTTCAAAATAGGCCTCAGTATCGGAGATCACCTCTTCATTCGACGAACATTTCTTCCCAGCGAGCATTCTTTTGAGATCTGAGAACAGGAAATAGTCGCTGGGGGCCAGATCTGGAGAATACGGTGGATGAGGAAGCAATTCGAAGCCCAATTCATGGATTTTTGCCATCGTTTTCACCGACTTGTGACACGGTGCATTGTCTTGGTGAAGCAGCACTTTCTTTTTCTTCAAATGCGGTCGTTTTTCGGCGATTTCATCCTTCAAACGGTCCAATAACGCTATGTAATAGTCGCTGTTGATGGTCCTTCCTTTTTCAAGGTAGTCAATGAAAATTATTCCATGCGCATCCCAAAATACAGACGCCATAACCTTGCCAGCCAACTGTTGCTTTTCCCCACACTTTGGAGCGGGTTCATCGTGTGCAGTCCACTCGGATGACTGTCGATTGGACTTCGGAGTGAAATGATGGAGCCATGTTTCATCCATTGTCACATATCGACGCAAAAACTTGGGTTTATTACGCTTGATCATGTTCAAACACTGCTCCGAATCATCAACTCGTCGTTGTTTTTGGTCAGAAGGGAGCTCGCGCGGCACCCACTTTGCACAGAGCTTTCTCATACCCAAATATTCGTGAATGATATGATGTACACGTTCAGTTGATATCTATAGAGTGTCTGCTATTTCATTCAATTTTAATTTACGGTCATTCACAATCATTTTGTGGATTTTTTTAATGTTTTCATCGGTAACAACCTCTTTTGGGCGTTCACTGCGTTCACCGTCTTCGGTGCTCATTTCACCACGCCTAAACTTAGCATACCAATCCTTGATGGTTGATTTTCCTGGGACAGTGTCCGGAAACTCGGCATCAAGCCAAGTTTTTGCTTCAATTGTATTTTTTCCCTTCAAAAAGCAATATTTTATCAACACGCGAAATTCCTTTTTATGCATTATTTTAACAATAACAAAAGTTGCTACGCTCAAAATGCAATAATTCACAAACTAATAATCCGACAGCTGTCAAATTTATACACGAATCTTTTTAGTTTTAAGGCTAACTAAAAAACGTGGATTTAATTCTAGTAGCACCATTTATGTGTTAGGCCGGGGACTTTTCATTTGACGTGTTATATTCTCTACGACATTTCAAGAAATGTTTAAGCTGTTACTAAACATTTTCTTGCTTTCTGAAGAACTTTAATGAAACCTTACTGATTAAAAATTATTTAAACACTGAATACACCATTCAGGGGTCAACAACTCTGCTTAACAATTAAAAATTAACACATGATTATTAGTTTCATATCAATAGATCATTGATATTTTAGTTCATATGAAGAAATATTCGCATATGTGACCTTTAAATGATCATTTCATTTTGATAATGTTTAAAATTATCATCTGAACTCTGCTCAAAATTTAATATATATGTATAAATATTTCAATTACTTTTTGCTTATTTTTATTTTCTTTTTTATTGATATTTTTATTTCCTATTACCTATTGTTTTTGTTTTCTACTTTCTTACTTTTTCTTTGTCCCTTTGTGGGTATCGTTTACATTTTTTTTAAAATTATAGTGTATTTTACTTTTTATTTTATTATTATAATTGTTTACTTTTGGATCTCTTTCAATGTTTTTCTCTTTTATTACTATTATTGTTGTTAAGTGTTTTTAATAAATAATATTTTTCCCTCTGGAAAAAAAGTCACATTCACACAGTCATTTTCCTCTCTCATCACATTCTTAAGGTACTCATATGGTTTGTTTTTTTTATCTAATCCAGGGGTTATTTTTATAGTTTTTTCTTAAATTTTATTAATTAAAGATGTTTATGTATGTTAAGTAATGGTTTTATAATTACGTTAAATTGTGGGTTTTTTCTTCATTTGAAAATATTTTCTATTACTTTATATTATATGTAAATTGATGTACAACTTATTTTGAGGTAATTTTTAAATTGATCAATTAGAATTTTTATTTTGGCGTTGAATTTGTTCATGGTTGTTTGGAAAAAATGGTATGTTGGTGAGACATTTTCAGTGCCTGATATGTTTGTAATTGTTTTATTTCGATTTTTTAATTTTTTTTTTATAATGCAATACGTTCAAGAGGTTTTTGATTGTGTAAGAAATATCATTCTGATTGCGATTTTATCATGAGTAATAGCTCCAAATTTTATAATTATGATGACGAGATGTTGTAAGTATTTAATATTTCCTTATATTTTAGTTTGCTTAAATTTGTGCTATAATTATTGATTTGTTTAATATATTCTTCTTTTAGTTAAAGTTTTCAATTGATAATAAATTATTTTGGATAATTATCTAAGTGTACATTGCTTTTTATGTGTAACCGAATATGCTTCATATGCTTACATTCCTTGGTTTTCCAGTAATGGAATTCGTAAATCTTTTGGTATCGTTTCATAAAGCAGCTCATTAAAGTGTGATGGTTAAATTAGTAATTATCAGTACAATCACATATTATTCAGTTCCAAAGTATCTGACTGTAAAAAATTACATTATAAGCCTTTTTTAAATTTTAGCTATTCTACTCCTTTGCTTGGTGATAATTTCTTATTTTTTAAATAGTTTGTTATGATAATTTAGTTCCTTAGTGCTTAAAATATTAGATAATTTGGGTATTTAAGTATACTTTTGTTTGATTTTCATAAGTTTATATTTCATTTTTCGTTATTTCATTAACACACACACAATTTGGTTTTTCTCTTTTATTTATTTTTTTTTCAAAAATATTTTTTTAATATTTTGTGTTTATAATATGTACTCTTTATATCTTGTTTATATACATACACACGCGCACGCACGCACGGACACACACACACACACACACACACACACACACATATATATATATATACATGTATAACCGAGATATTTGAAGAAATATTTTTCTGCATATTAAATAGTAACGTCTTAAAAAGAGTGATTAAAATTTAAATTTTATCTCGATTTTTTTTAATAATTATAATTTTACGACAGCAAAATATAATTAATTAAAACGTAAAGATCCTGAGGGTTTCTTCAATTTATGATTTACTGAAACCTACCAATTCAACATCATTATATACATAAGGGTCAATTAACACCTACAATAAATTTTATCCAAATCAATATAGGTTAGTGCTTAGTAAAAATTAAAACTTTGCGATATCTACTTAAATATGCGTTTTATTAAATTAAATTAAACTATGTTTTTTTTTTCAAAGTTTATTTTCATTCATAAAGTAACCGGTATTATAAGCTTTGAAATATATATTGTTTCTGTACTTATAAATATTCTTCAAATTGTTAATTCGCATATTATTTGCTTTGAAGTTTCTGTGCTCTGAGATTTTTCTGATTTTAAACGGTCTAATTTAAAAATACCTGAACGTAGTTTATTATTTGAATCTTAAAATGTTTAATATAATGATTAACTACGTTTAAATGTGTGTAGAATTTAAAACATTTTTTGCTGGAGGTCAAAGTAAAATGTTTCTACCATACGTGGGTAGTTACGTGGGCGAACTTGGTAATATGTTCATTTGTGTGTGTGTGTATGTATGATAGTATCAAAATAAATCTCCCAGAATGTAATGTTCCAAACATGTTTCACAATGTATCTTTCCTTTTAAGGTTTCCTTTTCAATAAATTCGTAGAAACATACTAAATCGTTTATTGCAAAACTTCTATGATAAAATCTTTTCCTAAATTTATAATAAAATTTATTTAGAAAAAAAGATTTCATTGTCTAGGCTAAAGTCCTCTATAATAAGAACAAAACAGTTTTCTTAGAATCATAACAGTTCCGTAATGGCAAAAAATATATTTAGTACAAATTCTTACCGGTGAAAATGAAAAAAATACAAAATAACCATTTTAAAATCACGTAAAAAACCATTTAATTAAAAAGAAAGAAGTACTTTTCCTATTAATAATAACTTGTATATTTTTAAGAAATAATCATAGAGCTTCTGTTAACTTATATTTGTTTAGTTTACTTATAAACTTCATATATTTTGTTAAATTTGAGTAAAAATCAGTTATAAATCCCTTTATATCAAATGTGTGTGTTTTGAAATATTAAAAAAATCAACGCTTAACAAAAGACAACCTTTTAGAATATGGCAACATACTTGCGTAAAATTATTAACAAGTAGACCTCAATATTTGAATTTTTCATATAAATTTATATATACATATATATATATCTATATATCTTGCAACAATAATTTAAATTTTAATAATTTTTTTGTGTTCTGACTCAAAGTTTCACCTCAGTTAAAATATCTTTTAAATACATTCACTCTTCATTTTGCAATTGGCGATTCCAAAATAATTTCTTAGTCACAAAATTTTCTTCTTTTGCTTGCAAACATAATTACTTCTGGAAATATCAGAACAATGCCTTTATTGCATAAAAGTCTTCCCTTTTAAATAATACATGCTAAACTAAAGTATATATACTCAGGGATTACTTATAATCATCAGTAAGAACAAAATCTTCTAATTATTGAAAACAATACTTAAAAAATCAAACAATTCTTAAACAAGACACCAATTGAAATAGCATATTGAATGTAAGTAATATATTGACAATTTTAATGAATTCTTTATAATTACACTTAAAAATGTTTCTTTTTTATTCTAATCAATAATTTATTTGTTCATTTTAAAATTCAAATTTAAACTTTATCCCTAATTAAATAAGAAGAGGTAAATTCATAATAATTTTGCTATACTTATTAAAATACAATAAAAATAGTAATAATTTATATAACCTGATTTTATTTCCCCAAGAAGTAATCTAAAAGGTGTTTATTATTATGAGCTGCTTATCTTTCATTTAATCGAAGAGTTTCAGTCAGTGTAAAATAGTTAAAGATAAACTGTTTTTCTTCGGAATAATTAATCCAGACAAATTAAATAGGTAAAAGCTATGTGATTTCCTTTAAATGTGCATAAGAATAACTGTGCATTAATTTTCGAAAATTTATGAAAAAACGATTTATCAAAGATATACTCTTGTAATATTTCATGATTTAATTTATAGACACTACTAAATAAAATAAGCAAATTAAAATTCCTTTTCATGAATAAAATTTTCATTGCTCTTCAGGATTTTATTTTATGTCATTCTTTTCTTTTCCGTTTTTGTATAATTAAATAAATATGTGTTTAACTGATGATTCCATAAATATCTTACCTTAATTTAGCATATTTGGCCCAGTTATGTTATCATTAGATTAACAAGTATTTTGTTTCATGCGATTAATTTATCTTCTGGCAAATAATCAATTTCTTATCTTTTAGTAATAAATTGTTTCAAATTAATCATTATGAAATGGAATAAATCGTTTGTGTAAATGATCATTTTCTAACAGTAAATTAAAAAGGATATTAATTGTTGATATTTGTACATAATTAATCAATGCCATGACATGAATTAAGGGATTATATTTTTTAGAGGACTTTTAGCACATATTTATTCAAAACCTTTGTCATTTCTCATTGAAAATATGTGCCTTACAATAAAATATTCAGGTGATTTAAAGTCAGTTAAGAATTGCATCAAATTTATAAATACATTGTTCATTAAGCATTTTATACTGAACTGAGACATTATCTGAAAAAAGTTCTCGCCAACGACTAGATTACAATTAAATTGATTATGTGTCTCTCTTTCTACTTATTCTTGGATATTAAAGGCATCATATCCGAGAGAAATCCAAATTTATTTTTTAGTGTTTTTAATTGAAAATTTGGGAATATGTAGCCTCAGAAAAAGGTATCAGTTTAATTTACAGTTTGTGCTGCGAAATGGAAACTCATATTTTTTCATCCTAAGTATATTGTCCGATGATATTTAATAGATTTGTAGCAATGACTTATAAAAGTGAATGGAAAGAAAATACCAACAGACTACTTTATTTAAATATCCATTTAATTACTTCATCAATTTATTGTGTAATGATATCTATCTGAAATCACATTGATTTTAATAAATGCTTTTAAAACTAAGTTTTAGAAGATCACTGACCATCTTTCAATGATGATGAGTATAATTACATTGAAAGAATTTTAAGTAACAAATGTTTTTGTAGAGTTTTTAAAATATAAATTGTCCCACTTTAAAAACAAATTCAATTCCTTAAACGTACCCATACTTTGGATGTTTGAATGAAATATTTATTAAATAATGTTTCTTTTCAATGTGTCACTAAAACAATATTAATCCTTTGCAGTTATTGTTTCAATCTGTTATACGAATAAATTTTATGGTAAAAAACTGAAAATTGTAAATGTATTACTGATATTGTGTTTGAAATAAAGGTTTCGCTTTTGAAAATCTTTCAAAACTTCCACTCCTAATTCTAAAAGTGAGTATATACTAACAATACGACTAATTTTTCTGTTCTATCTCAAAACTATTTTTCGGTAATTATTCCTCATTTTAACCATGTCTCTATCATCTACTTTTCCAGTTTAATTCTGAAATATAATATCTTTCAGAAACCCATTAGAATTAGTGAATAATATGCATGTTATTAATGTAATATTTCAAATTACACAAATATTTTCGTTTCAAAAATTATTTTATGAAAAGAAATCATTAAGAACGATGTATTATAGCGAACTAGTTTTAATAATTTTCTAAATTAACATTATAGCAATTGGTACGTAATTAAGAATTATTATCTTGTAAATATAAACTGATATATTTCTTTTATTGCGTTGCGATAAGTTTTAGGAAAATTTTCAAAAGCGACAATTAGTCAAAAATATCTTCCCATTTACCAATTCTTTCAAATTAAAATTCACCTGCAAAACTTCAGTGCATTTGATTTCAAACCCAGACAATCGATTTTATTTTTTCTTCTTGTTCGTCTGAGCCATAAAGCGCAAAGGATTCTCCTTCAATTATGATGGGATTGAAAACTAAATGAGTGTCTAATTTTCGTAATGAAAGGCTCAAAGATTCTGTGATAAGTATTAAGTGTCATAATATTAAAGATTATCACCATTATTCAAATAGTTTATTTCAGAAAAGGGCTAATTAATTACATATAACTTTTATAATCTTGAATTACATTTATTTCAAATCTTTAATCACTGCGTTTTTGTGATATGTATTTTAGCTAAACAATTATTTTTTAAGATAATCATAAGCCTTATAATCATATAAAAATAATATTAGTTTAAAATATATTTTTAATTTTTTGTATTTAACAGTAATATTTTTGTGTTTATTTTTTTTTAACTCATAACCGCATAATTAAGTGTTAGATAAAATTTTCC
The DNA here is from genome assembly GCA_019974015.1 of Nephila pilipes. Taxonomy (NCBI): domain Eukaryota; kingdom Metazoa; phylum Arthropoda; class Arachnida; order Araneae; family Nephilidae; genus Nephila; species Nephila pilipes. The sequence continues at coordinate 167,892 of BMAW01045926.1, forward strand.
TTTACTTTCACTTTGTATAATATGTGTTTGGCTTTCTTAAAAATGCCGAGCAACTTAACTAAAGTAGACAACAATCTTTAAGTTAAATAGGAAATAAGGAGATAAAAATATAACTGAGTAAAAGAGAATTGAAGCTTTCAAATTATAAGGGATCTAGTTATAAATCTAAAAAAAAAATATTTCTAGAAAAAAATATGAATATTACAAAAACTTCCGAAACTTATTGAAAACCTATTTGGAAATTAAAATTGCATGTTGTGCAGTAATGTGCGTGTGTTTATATAATTTGTTAAGGTTTATGTCACGTTATGGACAAATTTTCAAATGCATTGAAATACAGCAGCCAACGACTGGACTACGACTGACCACATTCCCATAGAATGTACATAAACTTTAATGAAAGGGAATATAATCCCACAAATTTAATTGATAAATAATTATTCATAGAAAATAAATGCATTATCAAAATATAGAAGTAAAGAATAGTAGGAAATTTTTGTACGTTAAAACATTATTCATATTTCGAACAGTATACTTCTTTAAGATATTCAAGAGCGTCTACAGCGACCCATTATCATATCCAAGTCATATATTACGTTTCCTCTGGAATAGACCATATTCCTCGGTAAGTACCCGTCATAATTTGTTAAAGAGAGAATCGTGTGTGTAAGAGTATGTGGCAACCATCCAAAAATCTGCCTATTATAGAATTTTATTATCTTCTTAAAATAACTGAAATCTTCAGATTTTTCAAACATGCTGTCTGGTTCGATAAAGAAAATAAGTCATCTTTTATATAAAGAAATATTATATATATATATATGTGTGTGTGTGTGTGTGCAATGTTGTCTTATACCATACGTTTGGATTAATTTTATTAAAGTCGCGCTAAGAGCAACACGAAGGCTGCTTGCGACGGTCCTCGTAATTTTGAGCCTCGATCAAGTGGCGAAGTTCAAAGGTTTTTCCACACTACACCAACGGAACGACTTTGAACTTCAACCGAATTTAATGTGCATCAACTCCGGCTACACGGCGGGTTTTTAATGGTATCAAGGCTCGAACCAATCAATGGTATCAATTCGAAGAAAACCGCCTGCCGCGGGTTTGCGGCCATGACCATTAGGCTATCGCGGCCTACATCACGTATCATACAATGCAGACTATGAGAATACTTAACTTCAGCATTTCTTAGTATTACCAGTAATCTAATTAAATTTTTTCTGAAACATGAAAGCTTGCCGAGAGAGAGAGTAAGAAAATTCGCTATTATATTTTAAATCTGATAACTTTGATTGAAAAGGGAATGCAGATTACTCAAGATAAATAAACACAAACTAAAAAAAATCTGGCAAAAAACACAATTTCAAACTCATATCATAAGATCACTTATTTTCTAATCACAAAATCTTTTAGCAAACTCTTTTCATACACACACAATTGCCGCTTCAGTATATGTTCAAACTTCGCAATAAGCCATTATTATAGATTAATGTGGACAAAAGTGTGAATATGCCATAAGCAGTTTAAGACCATGGTTAAGAAAATAACACATTATGTTTGAATGGGTCGTAACTAAATGCTTTTTACTGGAATATTCCAAGCCGAAAATTCCATATATTTAGCAATAATTTTACCATTATATGCGTTAATTTTTATTTTAATATAAAAACAACTGTATCACGTCGCTTTTAAATTTAATCTGTCTGGAATTACATTCTTATTATATATTAAAATTAACATTTACGCAAAAACATGAATAAGAGCATAAACATTCCATCAAGATTGATTAAAACAAATATTTCTGACCTAGAGCAAATAAAACGTAACTCTCACATTTTTCGTATAGTAAATTAGATGTCTGACAAAAAATATGTATTAATATGCAGAGCTCCTAAAAATAAGGTCCATTGAAATTTGATGTACGTCATTAAACCTTTTCATAATTACTGAAAGATCAGGACTAATTTATGATATTTATATAAAGTACATGGCTACGTCAATAATTAAAATAATAAATAATTTCCAATTCATAATAGTTTTAATAAAATCATTCAAGTATTATAGCTAATTAATCAAACATTCAGTAAAATTTACACAGACATGGAAAACAAAATAATCTAAAGCAGGACATCTTGAAGTAAAAAGTCAATTAAAGTTGGTCTGCAGAGAATAACACTTAATCGATTTTCCCATTTTCAATAAATATTTTAATCTCTGTAAAAATTGCTGTTTTACCAAGATTTCACACTTCTATGTCTCAATACGTACTTCATTAAAATTTATATGTTACGAGTTTTAGCTCAATTTCTGAACGAAAAATGCAATAATGAAACTAAAATTCTAATAATAAGGTATGTTATTTAATCTTCATCACACACGCACACAACAGGAATAATTTATTAATGAAAAAATTCATTGAATAGTTTTTCTCTAAACATTGCAATAAATAGAATTTAAATAAATTTAAAAACACATTTCATTTCTATATACTTGTTTAAATAATATATGTACTTTCTTATAATTACTTATTCTGTTAATATATAAAATTTAAGTTATTAAAGCAATATATTTCTACTACAATATGCATATATTTTATTTTATTTAAACTATAGAATTTCATATCAATATTATAAGGCTTAATTTTATATATTTGCGTGCATACAACGTTAGGTTTATATATTTTAATTTAAATACCAAGTTTTGTCTAAAGTAGTATGCACGAAAAATACTTTGGAAAGGAGGTTGTAAATATATCACTAGAAAATTCTAAAATCGTATGTTGATTAAAATAACAATGCTCTTTTAGTTTACCTTTTCTTAACTGTTTTACATGAATTGATTTTAACGTAATGTTAGTGGTCAAACTATTAAAGAAAACCTTTCATTTTACGGAAACGAGTATTTTAGCAAGAATTTTGTTAGCTTATGAATACCATACGTTGCCTCTCTGACTAGAGTAATACATAAACGTTTTTAAAGTGTTGTTTAATTTATCGTATGCATTTAAACATTCCTCAATAGTGCATTAAACGAACAGGCTGTTTATGAAATTTTTAATTTTACAGTTTCCTTTGATAATACATATATTTTAGAGCATAAGAAATTCCTTACATGGATATTACGAGATTTCAAGTACAAAAGAATGTTTTGAAACTTTTGAAATCATAATACACGTAACTTATTTTATTTTGTGATAACTTGCAATAAATACAACGTAAAAATTGAAAATTGGCATGATGAGTCTTAAAAAAATTTAAGAATAATAAAGTAGCAAAAATAATACAGCCTTGAAAATACAGTAGATGTTTATAGCAGTTTTTCGAAGTGTATTATAAATCAAGGAAATATCATTTAGAAAACAATAAATGATTTGAAATGCAGAATATACAAGCATTCAGTAATGATTTAAAAACATCAAAAAGTAACTTTTATATTTGTATTGATGATGGAGAAATGGTTAAATGTTAACATTGTAAAGACTATTAATGAAAGAATTTGCTTACGTTTTCTTTTTTTTTTTGATATCTATATTTTTCCTGCGTAAACAAAATATATCCCTAGAAGCGTTTTCGAGGGAATATTTTTCTGTTATAGTACAGGTAAAATTGCATACTACAGAAATCTAAAGATCATCCGGGGAATAGCTTGAGACATGTTAATAATGATCAATACAAGTCATGACTGATAAAACTGTCCCGAAAAGATTGGTGAGAGCTATTGTAGGCACCTTCATGCTTTTTCCTGTGGTAAGAGTCACATTCTTCTTGTCTTCATAGAACGCAATAATTATTTTTATCTTGCTAAATAGATGGTAATGTTATTCAATTACATATCTGACAAATTACTTATGTATATCTTCATAAGATGTTTGAGTTTAATTAGACTGTATATAATAATAAGTTATTTAAACTTGTTGTTACAAATACTTCTCCAATTCCTGTGCATAGATTTCGGTATTTGTTATACACTGGTGTACAAAATTGAGAGAATTTTTCTGATTTGGTCGATTATCTCTAGGACTACTGGACAGAATTTAATGAAATTTGTTGGTACATAGAGGTGATGTAATACAAAAAGATAACTATTAAATATTTGTAATACAAACGTATTATAAGGCATATAATAACTATTGAATAGTTATCCTTTTGTATTGTATCACCTCTATGTACAAACCAAATTTCATTAAATTCTGTCCAGTAGTTCTGGAGATAATTATCACGTATAGATTCACATAGTAATATTCACATATTATCTTACTTAGCACTCAAAGGGGTCACAAGGTACGAAACAGCAGTTGCAGAATAGAACCAGAAAAATTTGTTAATAGTGAGTATGGTTTCCTCTTTCAGATATACAGGCCTCGTTCCAAGATTTTAAGCTGGAAATAAGGGAGCTTATATGTACCCATGGCAATTGGTTCCACTCGTTAAGAAACGCTATTTTTAGATCTTGGATGGTTCTCATTGGGACTTGAGAATTTCAGTTGCCCTCTCCAGAGAGTCCCAGGCGTGCTCTATAGGATTGAAGTCTGGAGATCTGACTAGCAAATACATCCGGCGAATATCCTCACTTTCCAGAAATTCGTCGACCATGTGAGCTCTACGTGATATAGCGTTGTCATCTATTAAAAGAAAATCAGGACCAAATGGACCTCTGGAAAGGGGGAATATAGGGCTCCAAGACCTCTTCCCTATACCTTTCAAAAGTCGCAGTGCCTCTTTTAAAAACATTGATGTGTGTGCGCCCATTCAAAATGATATCTGCCCAGACTATCAATCATCCGCTGCCGCAATAGTCGACTTCTAAGACATTAGAGTGCAGGCAGTGGGTCTTTGGTTTACTGCATATGAAAGTCCAGGCGAGAATCACTGGTTAGGATGAAACAGGACTCCTCAGTGAAGAGAACTGTCGCCCATTGATCCATGCTCCAATCTCTATAATTATTGCACCATTTTAAGCGGACTCTTCTGTTCTCAGAACTAAGGGGGACGTAAACAACATGTCTTTATGTAAACAGCCCTTTATCAAGCATTCTTCTTGAAACAGTCACCCTTGAAACTCGGGTTATTGTGGCAGCATACAACTCATGAGAGAACTCAGAATCTACAGAATCCCTGATACGCCTCGCTATAATGGAAAAATGAGAATCTTCTCTGGATGGCTCTTGGACGGTCGTGGCTCTTGGATGACATTACTTAAGCTTTCTAGCAAGGGATCCGGTATCCTGATACTGTTTCCATAAGTTCGACACGACTCTGGGCATTAAATCGAATTCTCTTCAAATCTGGGTTTGAGACTGGCCTACCTATAGAGTTCGTTATCTCATTCCATCTTCTAAAAGTTGGTGGTTACTCAGCCTTACTGTTTGAATTTAAATTAAAGCGATTACTGCAAAAAAACACACACCCAGCAATTGGGTGAAATGTGCTTGCGAACGAAATGTGGACTTTCGCACACGCGCTAAAAAATCCTGTTTTTCAACTACATCCGTCCTCACGCACGTACATGCATGCGTATTCGACTTACAAGATTTGTATCTTTGTTTCAAAGCAGAATTTTTATATTTTGTTCAATTCTTTTCATGAAATTCGACAAAATATGCAAATTCTCTTAATTTTTAACACCAGTTACAATGTGAGTTACAGTTTCCTAATCAGACACTACGAAAATCAGTTAAGGAAAAACACTATACCTAATTTTAACAATTTCTTAAGAGAATTATTTATCTAAGTCCTTATCCAGAGTACAGATTTATTTAACATAACTTTACTTAAAAATTCTAACGGTTATAAGGGGAAAACGAAAAATATGGATAATTGAAAATGACACTTTATTCACAAAATTTCAGGAAGTGAAGAAGCACATGTAACAAAATATGTACAGATAAGCAACACAAAAGCTACAAAAAAAACCACTTGTAATAACAGTAATAGCACTTTCAGTAACATTCAGCTTATCGATTTACTAGGTTCACATCGCAAACAAGACTTCAAAGTCACTTCCTAAGGAGACCTAGGCATATTTCCAAAGACAGATCCCAAAGGTAGACTATATCAGACCTTTTCGTGTAAGGATGTCTTGCATCAATAGCTGCCCAACCAGATGTGATGTCATTGGAAGAACTTCATATTTTCTGTCCTAATAATGATTTCAAGAGGATTTTAATAAATATTTTTTTAGAACTTTCATTTTTTCGCCAAATTCCCCAAATTTTCTACAAGTGTCCAAAATGGTCTGGGTAATCATTTCTCAATTCCTTATCAGTATCCGACAAGACCAATGTAAATGTCTCCTTTCATAATTAAGAGTAAAGATGTATGGAATCGTCATCATAGGCTCGTAAGAAAATTATGCAAATATCCAGAATTTCTTTTTTAAAAAAATACATTAATTACGAAAATCTCTTTAACATTTGAAATATATGACCATCATAACACTCAAAATGCTAAGAAAAAACAGTTTAAATTTTTAAAAGTAGATGAAATCGTTTATCTCCCCAATTAAAGAAAATTTTACTGACTCGCTAAATAACCTAAATATAGCTATGAAGTTTTGTGAGTACTCGTTTATTTAGGGAAGTCATACAATTAAAATAAAGTAATAAAAAATACTTTTTGATATTTTGGTTATTTCTATTGAACTGAATCCCTTTAAATAATAAATTGCTGTCATTGAATGATTTTGTAACACTTCTAAGATTCAGACATGTAGAAATGCTGATTGTAATATTACTAAAGGTGTTGAAGAAAAGTTTTGATATAATTTATGATATGATTTGTATTGTAAAACTATTGATCAACTAAGAGATATTTCTTGTAATTTCACATATAGACATTTAGACATTTCTGTTTCTTAACATCTATGCAGTTAGATATTTTTTAACAAATTTATGCATATCAAATATTGATTAATATGTTCATTTAGATATTTCGTCATATAACCTTTATTCTATTTCTTCTTGTAGAACCAGTATACATTTCTATTAATGATTCAGTTACTACTAATAAAAAAATTACTGAAATACATTATATTTAAATTCTTATAAATTATTAAACTATTATTATTAATAAACAATCTTCAAAGTTTCAAAATGAATTATAGTTTTAAAAGCATATCTTCCTTTTTATTCTTATTTCACTACATTTTCCTTCAATTTATTTTCATCAATGAAGAACTCAATCCATTCCCTTTGTCAAGAGTTAATTTGTCCTTTTACAGCTCGAGAAAAACAAAACATTTCTAGTGAAAACTATTTATATGACAAAATTTAAAGATAATTTTATGTAACAAAAAAAATTAATATAATACTCTGCAGCTAGAAAATAACGTAAATTAAAAAAAAATAATTTACTCGAAATTATGTAAGAGTTTAAACTACTCTTGCGTTATAATTACTTGCCATTAGATTGAAAAATATATTTTTAAAGAACCAAAAAGAAGGGGGAAAAAACCAAACAACGAATCTAAATATAGATCACATTTATGTAAAAGATATGTTCAAATTTAATCACTCGACTCGAATAAAACACAGAAGTTTAAAAGAAGCCTATATCTAACATATTTCTCTGACAGATATATTTAAATAAGAAAACATCTGAACTTCACCCACCTACGCTAGCTAAATTGTCACTGCAGTTGAATAAGAAACTCATTTGTAACTTTCATTCCTTAACGATACACCTTAAATAAAATATTCATTCTTCTAATAAATATTTCACTTAGTACTCTCCATCGTAATTCAATCGTAGGTAGCTCTCGTTCGTAGGCAGTCTCTCTCCCCCCCACACACGAGGAATGCTCCTTACCCACTTTTTAAATTAATGTTCTCGAACAAGTGAAAAGGATTAAATGAATTAAAACAAGGCCCTATTACTGCGTTATTTCAAACAAAGACTGTATTTCAATTTCGAGCTATTCGAAGAAATAAAATCTGGAGCCAAGGGAGAGCAATACAAAGATTGCGCTACTTAACGTTTCGAAAACTTACTTCGAGAAAAGTGTTAATTCGGGGGAGTACTTCTCCCTCCCCTCCCCCAACCATGTTGTTTTTGATTTTGAGACGTCTTAATGACGAAAACTTTCTTCTAGGATAGGTGCAATTCTAATTAAGTGTTCTAGCAAACAAGGAACACGACCCCTCTCACCACCGGAACAGTGATATCCTTTGGGGGTATTGGCAGTGCCATTGATCCGTAAAACCTTTCCTGGCCATTCTTTTGCAAATGTCTCCTGCTAGTTGCTATTCAGTCGGTGTTCGGCAATCACACGGGCAAACAACTAATAAAGTTAACGGATTTGGCTAGGGAGAGAAAAGGGACCCTCCAACCTTTTTGAAATGTGATTTGGACGCCAGGTGTTTCACGATCCTTAATGATTGCAATTAAATTTTCTGGAGCTGCAGAGCGTGAGTTTTAACCCGAAGTAGGGGAGGGCATGACTTCAAAAGGTTCCCTTTCTCTGTTATTTTCCGGGAGTTTTAGAGCCCTTTTGACTTGATTTATTCCGGAGCGTTGTTTACTGGGCAGAGAGTAGAGTATGTGTAGTGGAGAGGATAGTGTAAGATCAGATGGATCGGAATAATTACCAAAGACCCCAAAGTCAAATGGATTTTCTTCACTGGAAAATGCAGTTACCGAATGTGTATCTGAAACTGGAAAGGAAATCTGTATTGTTCGACGATGTATGTATTCCAAAATATTCCAGAATTTGCTTTTGCTCGTAGTTCCTCTGCAATTTAATCCTCGCACGAATACTTTATGATAAGCTGATTATTTTGAATGCAATATGGAACGGAAAAATTTACTTTTACAGCATTAAATGAAGATGCGATTTAAAATTTATTAATAAAGGATTTTTAAAATCCTAGAAATAATTATCTAGGAGCGTATTAAAATGAACATAGTTTTTGAAATAATATTAAATAATATATTTTAAGAATGCCTTTAAACTTCGTACTTCAGTAACGAAAGAAAAATATTTATGAATGACTTTCAATATATTAAGTTTCTCATAAATTGGGGCCATAATATTCGGCATTAAATATTCTGCATTACTTAAAAATATATCTAGTAGTTTTACTTCATACAAGACAGTATGCTTCAGAAAAAGGGACGTTTTTAAGTTAAAATTAAAATTTTGTGGGATACATATTATCTGCGAAATATTGAAAATTAATATACATTATATATATATATATATATATATATATATATATATATATATATATATATATAAAGTAAATAAACTTCAGAGTAGAATAATATACAATGCTCCTTTTAATTTAAATAAGTAACTTTAATTCTAAGTGTTATTTCTATTTTCTAAATATTTGTTTAGAGATTAATTTTTTCCCATCAAAATATTTCTAAGTCAGACAGTCGTCCTTTTTCTAAAGGAGTATATGATTGTTTAATATCACACTCAAAGCTAATGATACAGCATTTTTCACTGCATCATAAAATTATATTTATATCCTGATTAGTAAACATACTCTTTTTTATACCTTTTCAAGAATTGGCTGTATCTTAAAAATCAATTTAAGGGATATCAAGAACTATAACTTTTGAAAAATGTGTCTAAAATGCTTTGCTTAAAACTTCTGTAGTATGCGTAAAAATCCAGTCAAAAGGTTGAAATTTCTTATAAGTTAGAAATGGTTTCATATGCGTTATTTGATACTGAAATATGAAAATCTATTCATTTTTAAAAAGTTATTGACTGGATTTAGAAGACTTTTTTTTTCAAGAAATGTGTATGTCACTCGATTTTAACACACCGTTCAAATATTAAGCGAGTACCACCGAAATAGTTCAAATTAAACTTATTATTTGATTTTAGGTCCTGAAGCTAATTTTGTTTCAAAATTCTCATTTAATTTTTTAAAAAGATTAAAATTTAAAAATTGTAATTTATTGAAAATTAAAAAAAAAAAAAAAAGTTTTTTAAAGCAAATTTCTTTGCAATTACTTTAAATTAAGGTTTAGGTCTTAGAGAACAATAATTAGAAGATATGAACAAGCCTTTATCAATTTCTAATACTTAGCATTTCATACGATTTACGTGAAAACTTAAAAATAGCAAGTTATGATAAAAATCCCTCTAAAGTTAGAAACTTTAATAATTACATACTCACTATAATAGCTGACATAAAATTCCTTCTACATATTGCTTAAATCATTATTTTACAATTACACATTATATAATTATGTATATATATATTATATATAAATATGTATATATATATTTATAAAGTTACACAAAATAACTTTTTAAGGATTCATAATCATCCATATATAACTCATATTACTTTATATATCTTGTCTAAAATGTAAAAATAAAAAGAAAAAAAATCAGGAAAAAATACTGTAAAATTTTAAATAATATGAAACTAATTTTAGTTATTGATATAAGAAAACCTTTATAATTATAAAAAAGACTTGGTTTAAACAATCTACATCTACAAGGGTCAATCGATATATAAATCTAAAAATAATCTGTAAGTGACTTCACTTTGAGTGACTATATCTTTGCAAATAATAGGAATATGGAAATTCGATAGGTATCACCTTTTTCAAAAGAATCCCATTACATTAAAAATATTAATTTCAAAAATCAATTTTTTGAAATCTATTAGGTTCCTGACCCTTCCCCCCCAACTTTAACTTCTTCAATTCATGCGTTAAAAAAGTAGTTTTCATCTATTGCTTTCTAAAATAATTTCATTTGAATATTATACCTTTAACATTTACCAATCTCTTTATTACATTTAATTGTAAATGAAATATAACTAAAATATCTTTAATAAATTACAATATGCCAAATTCATATTTACAAATGTCTGTTTTAAATACTATTCTACTCAAATAAATACTAATTTTATAACTAATTAATTCTTAATAGAAACTTAATAAAACAGTAACCAACACGGATTGAACAATATATTTTACATTTCATACTCTGAACTTAATACAAGGAGAAGTTTTATTCTATTTATTTTGATAATTATATAAATGAATAATTATAGTTTAGGAGCCAAAATGGTTTCTAGTTAAACAGACTTATCTAAATATTCTTATACATATATCTGAATGATCCAAAATATCTTTTGAAAAATCAGTGATTAAATAATATTAGAAAATGCAAACACACAAATGTACTCTATTTGTAGATTTGGATTCTTACGAACTAAAACATTTATTAAATGACAAGATAATTTTACTATGGTTTTTATTAAAAAAAAATTACATGTTTACTGAAGTATTGCAAACATTAAGCTGTTTTGATAAAAAATGTATTTAACATTAGTTTTTTTTTTTATTTTAAATACTAAAATAGGATTCACTTAAAATCCTTATAAATGAATGCTTCTCTCTTTTTTACATTTACTAAATATTTATTAAAAATTATTTTTAGTTTCAGAAAACACAATACTAGTGTAATATAATGTTAATTTATTACAAAAATTACCTAAAAGAAATACAACTGGTAACATCGGGAAAATTAGCACTTTAAATTAATTCACAGAAAGATAACGCTTTAAAACAATTTGTTTTATTAGTTAAAATAGATGGTATTTTATTTTTTTCTGTTTTCGGGGGCATCCATTTTTCCTTCAAAGATCGAACCGAGCATAGTTAATCATTCCATTTTCCAGAAATTCATTATTTAAAAACATCGAATAATCCTTAAAAATTGATTTCCTGCCACAAAAATATCGAAATAAATAATCCAACGTGTATTATTACCATACAAACTCCTTTGAAAAGTATAAACGAAACTTTATAATCTTTAGCTAAAACGATGTAAAATGCTGGAACCATATTTTAAAATGACTGAGTGTCTCGTAATTATAGAGTCTCCAAAAGGGTCAGGGAGGCGCAGTAAGTATCGAAGTTATTAAGGGTAATGCATTAGACATGTTTTATATTTTTACCCAACTTGGAACTTGCGCTTAACCTTTGATTTTAAATCACATTTATCAAGGAGCGAGTGCATTTGTCATATGAAGAGGGATAAGTGCAAAATTTCTCCCTGAAGGAGAATCGTTTAAGCATGTATGCTTCGTTGTTTTAAAACGTAAAACAAAGAAAATATTTGGACAGTTATGGATCTTCCTTTCGTCCCGAAGGTCGAAGTTTTTACCACAATTAGTTAAAAATTCCTATGAAGAAAAGCAACGTAGCATACAAATGTTACACTAATTTTTTAATAAAATTATAATTTTACTATACGAAATACATTCAAGAACGTCTCTTTTAGGATTGGGAAATGGGAATAACCTCGTATTCCCATTTCCAATGGAAATGAGAATTCACCACTGTATTGCTTAATAATCGTTTGTTCTTTTTCTAGGTTGTCTATGAGTATAATGTCCTTCGCATCGCAAAAACTCCTCGACATTTCATTTCCGGCCGATGAGGATGATCTCGTCTTCTTTGGAACAGACAGAAGAAGCTCTTTGTGTTGATTGATGCTAGGTTTCCCTATGGATAATGATGTTTCAAGGTCTCATGGATGGTGATAACACAATGCAAAAGGATGACAAAAACTCATACAGACGCGGCATTAATCAACATTTCATCAAAACTAACAAATGAATCAGTATCAAATTTATTTTTGATCTTTATAACTGATGGTAAAATATAATGGAAACGTCAAACTATTTTAAAATTACAGTCTCTCGTAAAAATAGGTACATTCTGAAACATTGTAATGAAAATCACTGTTATACTTCAATGCAATTTCGTTTCAGCCATTACATTTTTATGAAATTTAGAGTTGATCATAGTAAATATAACAAAAAAACATTTTAGCAAACGCCAAAACGTACTTAAATTGTCTTTATTAATAAACGATAATAATTCAACATATATTTAAAAAATGTTTTTTTTTACATTTTATGATTATTATTCGTGATAATATAAAAACCAAATTTTAACTCAATTTTCAGTGATAAAAATAATATAATGTATGAACAGGAATAGCAATTCGGAATAGGAATAAGGAAAAATGTGAAAGAGTCCTTCAATTTTTATTACCTGTATTTTTATACAATGAATGTAAATACAGCCAAACTTTTAAAATAGGATGAAATCTAACAGTTGGTAGAGATTTGATTCAACATTCATTTAAAAAAAAAATATGATTACTATATATGATCAATATTGGCAATTACACAAAACAAAAGTTTAAATAATTTAAGAATATATCAATGTAAACAACAATATACACAGAATAGGAACAGATAAAAATTGATAAAGATATTTCGATTTTTATTTGCTGCATTTTATATGACGAATTTCAAAGCTTTTTTGTTTCAACACAAAATTTAGTTCACAGCAAAAGAAGCATTTAAACTTCTGGTAGAAATTTTTAAAGGAACTATTTAACTTTAAAATTAAACATATTTTTAAAAATAAAGGAATACAAAGAAATAAATAAAATTTTGTAAAACAACCTTCTGTTCAATCACCTGTAAAGATTTTATTGGTTTTCTTCCAAATTTGAAGTAAATAACATGTTTTTAATTTCTCTGGTATCTAAATCTAATGTCATAGAGTAAACACTGTATTTCCTTGAAAGAAAAAAAAGTATTTTACTACATAAAATAAAAGATTTGAAGCAATTTAGTAAATCTTAAAATGTGTTTTATATGAATCACTATTATTGTGAGGTTCTTTGTAATTATGGTAATTTTTTTACTGGTGATTTTTTTTCTAATATGACGAATCTACCACTCTCTATGAGATCACGTCCATTTGCTGAAGTTATACGTACAAACACACTCAAAGCGGCTGTATGAACCATATATATATATTTATTTTATTGTACTCCGATATTTTGTCTTTCTTTCCCACTCGTAGTTGAATGTTTTTCATTGTGATTTCTTTTACAGTGAAAATATCTCCAACCATTACTGAGGTTGAAACATATTTCATTTACAGTAAGTTGAACATGGACTCGATTAATAAATTCAAATCTAAAATTTCCTCCAACTCTCTCTTATGTTATTTCCCTCTTTAGCTTAAAATTAGACGTGCTTTTCTCTTGCCTTTTATTCTAAGAGTGTGCATCGTATCAAATTGAATAAAATGGACTATATAATTCTCAACAAATGATTATCTTATTATTTAAAAATTATGGAATTACTTAAATAGGTTTAAAAAAATTTTTGAGTCTTGTAAATGATAATTTCCCTAAAATAACTTATGATTGATATAACTATGTGAATAAAATTGTTAAAAATGCAAATCTTTTCCATACTTACTTAACTTAACTTTCTTTAAAATAAAAATAATGACCAATCTAATAACACATATTCTAACACAAAAAAAAAAAAAAAAAAAAAAAAAAAAAAAAAAAAAAAAAAA
>BMAW01045926.1:182350-227203 GCA_019974015.1 Nephila pilipes
TTGTTTTTTTTTAATTTTTTTTCTTACAGACTCTATGAAAAAAATTAAAAAAAACAGCTATTTATAATTTCAGATTTTTTTTAAGAAAAAAGACAATTTATCTGAATTCTTATTCAGTGCACAGTATTATCAAATTTTTTACACAAAACTAATTTGAAAAAAAAAAAAATTATTTCATACAAACAATTATTTAAAATTTTGTTTAATTTTTCAAAATGTTTCAATAATTTGAAATTCCTATTACTTCTACACATGATAATATTTTTAAAATTTTTTTTCGACATCTGAGAATTGTTTCTCACAACTGTGTGCATGGATTAGTTGTATAAATGTTGTTTATGTTCTAACACGTTTTTTCTTACAGACTCTATGAAAAAAATTAAAAAAAACAGCTATTTATAATTTTGTGATTTTTTAAGAAAAGACACTTATTCAGAATTTTATCTAGTGCAGTATTATCAATTTTATAATAAAACTATTTGAAAATTCTTAACACTTTATATTGATTACAAAAAATCCCTAGAATTTCAAATAAATGATAGTCATGAAAAATATATAAGGGGCTGTGAAAAAGCAAATTAAATTTTTGAATATCAATGGAATGATTTAACAAATTGTAATAGAAAATTTTAATAACTCACTCAATAAAGCATCTATATCTGTGAGATTTTGTTCACATATCTAAAAATGTCATATCATTAAAAAATGTTAGAAATTGTTTTCGGTACTCAGATGATTTTAAGTACACTAAATCCTCTTAAAGTCCTAGTAATATATCATTAGGACTGTAAGAAAGACATAGAGGGTATTACAATTAAAGGAATATGTACGTGCAGTAATATGGGTGTTAGAACTTATATAGATGTTCCACTTATATATGATTTTTGATATACAAATTATTAAAGTTTAAAAAGAAAAAAAAAAAAACAGAAAAAAAATTCGGAACGATGAACTGAAAAATACAAATTAATTTCATAAACAAATGTTATTTATGATAATATAAGTTACAAAAGGAAATACATACCTCTAATTTATTGAAAAAGGGGAATTTTACATACTTGTAATTAAAGGATTAATAAGTATAGCGTACAAATATAAATAAGTCAAAGTATTTATAAATGGGACACAATAATAAAGGATTTTCAATAGGAATCTTAAATCATGTCAATACATTTGTAATCCAATAATGAAACTGTTTTCAACATACAGGCTAAATTAAATTAGAAAATTCCACAGAAGTCTTCAGAAATTCACCATATATTAGGATTTGCAATTAAAATGCTGGAGCGCAAATATGTGGTTTTGTGCACTCTGGAGTCTAATGGTTATACTCCGACTGGTGAAATCATTATATTATTATAAGCTATTCATTAAACACTGCAAATGCGATGGAATTTGACGTCTGATTCATTGTAAATGAGCTCAGTTTTCTATAAATTGACGCATACAGGATGGTGTTTCAGATATGAAGTTCCATCACTTTGAGACCTCCTTATTTATTGCTTAAATAGTCTTGCCTCGGCACATTAGTGTAAATGGAAAATATTAGTAGACACATAAAGATATGTTTGATCTCATTAAGTTCACTTAACACACGCATCATAAAATGAGAATTCATTAAATTCATGAAATTTGAACAGAAAATATTTTAATCTATAGTTAAATCTAAATACACATTCTCTTTCGATTTGCAAATGGAGGGAAATATTTAGTTATAAAATTGAAAATAAAATAATTTCAAAGAACTTTGTGTTTTACATCCATCGGTTTGGTATTTGCTACAAACACAAACTCATCGCACACACGCAAGCACGCACACAATACTACTTAACGCACGCAATAACACACACACATATATATATATATATATACATATATCAATATCATCATTACAGTATATATATATATATATATATATATAAATATATATATATTCATATATATATATATAGTAGGCAAGTTATATATTAGTATATATATAAATATATATATATATATTCATATATATAGAAAGATATATATATATATATATATATATATATATAAATATATAAAAAAGTCATATATATATATATATATATATATATATCATATATATATATAGTTATATATGATATATATATATATATAATTATATATAGCATATATACATATACATATATATATATATAGCGAGTTATTATATAAATATATATATATATTCATTAGGGCATATATATATATATATATTATTACATACATATATATATATATAATAATATAATTCACCAGGCCTACAAAAAAAATTGAGTTTCTTAGTAAACATAGCTCGTGTACCAGGAAAATAAAAAAATTTGGAAAATTGTAATACACTAAGAACGCTGTTGACCCTTTTTTATTACGTATAGGCTCATCAAATTCTAAGGCTCTAACATGGCGCATTTGGACATTTTTGCATACTGTAGAAATTTGATAAAATTATTTTGTAATAATACCAATAATTAATATTACTAAAAACCCTGAAATAGCTACACTATCTTTAAAACAATAAAGAACAAAGATTAAAACCTAAGAAATATGTGATAAAAGCAGTACAAAAACTAATATCGGTACCTATGGATCATAAAAGTAATTTTTTAAATAAAATTAGTTTTTTGAAAGAAGCATTTCTCAGAATCTGATACATTTTAAAATTGAATTATTATAATAGATAACATAAAGCAAATTCCCCACGAATGAATAATTAAAATATTCAGTATGCTTGAAATTTGTTTTTAAAAATATTTCGATAATCATACATTATGAAATTATCATGCAAATTTCTTCGATTTAAAACACTTATATATATATATATATGTGTGTGTGTGTGTGTGTGTGTGTCCTGATGTTCTATGATCCGCATGCGCTTAACTTTTGTAGTCCTACTCGCGACAGAAAACTCCAAATTGTTCTTTGTTCATTATACTCTTGATACCAGGGACGGAGAGAGATCGAGATGCATGCTATCGGTATGATCACATATCCCAGCATCTGCGACTCTCGAAATATATACGTGGCTAGGATTGTGATGCGCTTGATTAAAGTGCAATTTTTTTTTATATATTGCAAATGCCAGATGGACTAACCTTTAGAGCGTCAGCTCATTAAATTCCCATACGTAATTAAACTTGGCATTCCAAAGAAAAAGGGAAAACCCCGTTTTAAACTTGATACGAGAATCGAAACTAAAATCCCTCGCCCATGATTGAAAACCAATCTCGATATCAAAAAAATCCAATTAAAATCACCTAAAACATTATTCTCCATAAATTTTTGGAACACACACACATATATATATATATATATATATATATATATATATATATAGATAATTATGAATCACATAAATTAGACAAATAATCAAATTTTCCAAAAATTAAGAAAAAAAAAAAATGAAATTTGAAAAAAATAATTAGTCAATTTCTAGAAAAATCAAAAATTCCTTTGTGAAAGACAAAAATGGAGAATAAAATATTGAATATTCTAACAGAGATTTGTTTTACGTTGTAGGTCTAACTGAGCTATTCTCAAGAGAAATAGGTTCGTTTTGTTCATAAAAGAAATATAAATTAATAAAATGGTTTTAATTAACATATATTTTAAAAAAAATACGAGTTAAAAATAAATCTGAAAAATTAAAAGCAAAAAAGGAAAAATTGTCTCAATTAATAGTGCAAAATAAAATTAAAACATTTAAGTATTACGAGAAGCATCAAAATTTTCTAAATATAACTCTCCACGTGTATTATTGTTGCAAACAAGAATATAAGAAAATTAAAAACAAATTTTCGAACCATAATATATCCTAATAAAATTTGTACCAAATAAAATTTTATTCCTCATACACACTCATAATGTTAATAAAATATTAAATAGATTTATAATATAATATAATATCGTTTAATTTCAGTTGGTGTCATTGTAAATCTAAAAAATAATGTAAAGAAGTTGTTAAAAAATGAGTCAAAAATTGGCTTGTAGTAAAACACCGTTCTGTCTTACAACGTGAAAAAAAACACTTTTCAAATTTTGCCAAAATAACAGCTCTGAAATCTATAAAGAACAGTTTTTAAATATTGCTAGGAGATCAACAGTAAACTAAAGAAACCTCTTCTAAGAACAAAAACCAGCCCAACTTACAAGTAATATTAAGACAAATATTACAACTGAAAACTTACAAAAAATCAAAAATTAATAATAATAATAATGAACTTTAAAAAGATCGTAAATAATTACAGTGAAAAATAAAATTCTCAAAAATTCAATTATAAAAGCAACGGTATATTTATCGTGAGCCATATATATATATATATATATATATATATATATATACATACACATACATGTTATTATGTATGCCACATACACACATATACATGCCATCATCAATAATAATAATATCATCGTCATCATCAATACACACACACACAATACTACCATGTCATCATTTAGCACACAATATAGAGTATATATATATATACATATATATATATATATACATACAATATTACATATATATATATATATATATAATGATACATATATATATATACATACACATATTATTATGGTATATATACATATATGTCATCATCACACACAATATATATATAAGTTATGATATGATAACACACACACACATTATTATGAGGAAGATATTAGGAGGATTGAATACACATCATCACTAAATATATATATATATATCAATATTGTCAGTCATATGGTTGTTACATGCATACATACATATATATGTGTGTGTGTAGTGTGTCGTGTGCGTGTGTGCAGGTGTGTGTATTTATAACAAAACGGTAGCAAGAAACATTTCGAAATGTTTCGTTCCTTGATCGTTTAATACAATGCCCCACGTGTTGCAATAGTTTGTTATATAGATACGACAAAGAGAAGGTATCAGTCTAACATTTGGTGATGGATAGCTGAGTGAGAATGATATTTGCTGATAATGTCATTACGGCCTGAAGTGCAAAGACTGTCTGACGTGCAAAGAAACATGATGACTTAAACTCACCTCGAGCTGAAAATAGCCAGCCTTGTTCAATTACCAGAGCGTTTATAAATTTTGCTTGCCCACGAAAACCTATGAAAATTATCTTCTGCAAAGCAGTGAAGACAGCCATATCTGAAATTGACCTACAGGGACGAATAAGTATTAAAATGGATTGTAGCCAAAAATCGCAAGACTACTCTTACACTTCCTCAGATAATCTTCAAGATGAGTACCTATCTCCTAACCCTTGTATCCACCAATGTTATTCATCGAAGCTATATGCTGCGACCTTTAATTGCAGAGATGTCATTTCAGAGTCATTAGGGTTGTCGCGGAATGCAATGAAAAGGCAACAGTGATACAGTGACCATTAAAACTGAGCACAGCAGCAATAGAAGCAAGTTATTTGAGACCACTCAATAGTCCCGAGGAAGAAGTTCGTAACTGAGTATAAATTAAGTACTATCGCTCATCATTTCCACTGTATGTTTCAAATACAGTTTACTCGAAAACATGCTGTGTTTCAAGATGACAACATCAATTCTTGATATGGTTCGCAGTGTTCAAAAATAGTTGGATGGACATCATAAATGAGTGATACATTTCACGGGTGTCTTAAATTCTTTGAATTCAATATAATTGAATGAGTAGGGATTTCAAAGAAGAAAGCGTTCTGTTTCTTGGTCACTTTTAACTACCTGAGTCTAAGTCGCTCTACACGAAGATTGAATGAACTTTTGTAAGACTTTAATTTGTCAGTCCCACGTCAGATGCAATCTCTAATTAAGTTCTAACGAAATTATATAGTTTTACATGTGCTTCTATTATTTTGCCATATATACTAACATATACACTATAATAATAACGAATTCAATAATAATAATAGTAAAAATAATAATAATAATAATAATGTATAATGTATATATAGTTATATATATATTAATCAAGAAATCTTATTTCACAGTCTGGGAGATGACTAAATCAGATATAAGTCATTATTATAATATTAATTTCTATTTAAAAGATCTATTTATAATATTAAAGGCATATTTATAGTAGGAAATTTTAAATAGCATAGAGTGTGATATATTGAGGACGCTTACTTGCAGTCGATCTGAGGTTTTTCTTGCGTAAGAGGAAAAAGATTATTATCATTTAAAAATTCTGCAAAAATATTTTAGTTTTTGAATAAATTTTTTCATTAGAAATTTTTTAATCACATCTAATTTTATCTGAAATAATACTCTAGATTCCAATGAAAAGAAATGTATGTTCTGTTAACCCTTAAATTTCGAAGAACTTTTAAAAATGGAGAAAAACCACCCAAGAATAATGTTCAAAGATTTGTAAATTGCCATTAAAAATCCTATTATGAAGAAGAAAAGATAAAAGTATTGCCAAGAAATATATTTTTTTGAAAGTGGTTGATTTTCCTATGACAGAGGAAATTAAAAATTAGCAGTCACTTTTTACTAGATTTATATCAGTGTGGAATACAAATTTGGGTTTTCAGCCTATCATGAATCAATGTAAATCAATATACGGAATTTCGACGCCAGAAATTTGCTAAACATAGAGGTGCGAAACCTACTATTAAAAAAAAGATACTTTCATAATTTAAACTAAAATTTCGAATTATATACTAATATAGTATTTGACTAAGGCTATAAAATAAAATGAATTATATTTTTGCCCACTTAAAAAAAAAACAAGAATCACTATATATTTATACAAAAGACATTTTATTTGATAATAATTATTTTGTATTGTGTAGCAATTAATGATTCCGTATTTTTTTGCAGTAATTTTAGAATTAGGTGAAGGATAACTTCTAGATATTTATAAGATGATAGCTAATATTTGTCTCGGGGAGTTTAGAGGAAATTATTTTAAAGGAAACGGGAAATATTAAATATGATTCGTATCTATGTCAATGAAGCGGCAATTAAAATAAAGTAATTAAAAACATTTTCGATTATGCGTGTTTCTTACAGTTTCAGGTAAGAAATTGAGAACGTTAACAAATATAGTTCAAATTAAATTATTTAGTAAATCTTTGATTAATATTATAAATCGTTAAGCAATTTTTTTTTATTTAAATACATTCTCTGCGGTGCTGTTATCAGGCTTACAATGTTCGGTCAAGTGATAATATTTTAGAAAAATAGAAACTCGTTTTTTTTTTCTTATGAGAATAATTTAATACTGAAGATATAACTACGTGTATGGTATAAGAATGAATCCGGTTTCGTAAAAAATATTCTATATATAAACTTTTTTTCTTTTTTTACGTTCTATTATATGAATTCAAATGAGGGCCTTGGGATGGTGCAAGCAATTTAGCGTCTTAGCTTTGAATCCATCTAATATTAAATAAAGTACGTTAAATTTAACACGTTTAAAATTTTTTTAATACGTTTGCCGAAATTTTCTTTTCTATAAAAAGAGACATTTTTCAAAGTTAAAAATAACTTAACATAAAATAAAATGAAAAAGTTCTATGTAAAGTTTTGCAAAAAACCGATATAGCCACCTAAGATGCACTTTAATATAACTATAATTAATTACTCACTTAAATATAATGAAACGATGAAATATCGAGAAATGGACAATAGTAAATTTTTCCGGTATTAAAATTAAAACAAACGATAAATTATTAAATTGAATATTATATCAGATACATGTAATTGTACTCTACTTGTTCGCTAAAACAAGATAAAAAATTGAAAAGTGATCCGAGAAAACAATTTATAGAGTACTTAAAATTTCCTTCGATGGTTTATAACAGTTATGCCACTTAAATGATAAAAGTATATTTGATCAGTTTGCTAAAAAATGATTTATTGTTACTAATGCATTTCAATGAACTTTATATATATATATATATATATATATATATATATAAGTCAATTGAAAAGTCGACGGCCTGTCACATAGATGGTGCTACTAGAATTAAAGTCATATGTTTTTTTTAGTTAGCCCTAACCCTCAAAAGATGCGTGTATAAATTTGACAGCTGTCGGATTATTAGTTTGTGAATTATAGCATTTTGAGTGAAGTAACTTTTGTTATTGAGAAAAAAAATGGATAAAAAAGAATTTCGCGTGTTGATAAAATACTGCTTTTTGAAGGGAAAAAGTACAGTTGAAGCAAACACTTGGCTTGAAGCCGAGTTTCCGGACACTGTCCCAGGAAAATCAACCTTCAAGGATTGGTATGCTAAGTTTAGACGTGGTGAAATGAGCACCGAAGACGGCGAACGCAGTGGACGCCCAAAAGAGGTTGTTACCGACGAAAACAATAAAAAAATCCACAAAATGATTTTGAATGATCGGAAATAGCAAACACTCTAAGGATATCAACTGAACGTGTACATCATATCATTCACGAATATTTGGGTATGAGAAAGCTCTGTGCAAAGTGGGTGCCGCGCGAGCTCACTTTTGACCAAAAACAACGACGAGTTGATGATTCGGAGCAGTGTTTGAACATGATCAAGCGTAATAAACCCAAGTTTTTGCGTCGATATGTGACAATGGATGAAACAAGGCTCCATCATTTCACTCCGAAGTCCAATCGACAGTCATCCGAATGGACTGCACACGATGAACCCACTCCAAAGCGTGGAAAAACGCAACTGTAGGCTGGCAAGGTTATGACGTCGGTATTTTGGGATGCGCATGGAATAATTTTCATTGACTCCCTTGAAAAAGGAAGGACCTTCAACAGCGACTATTACATAGAGTTATTGGACCGTTTGAAGGACGAAATCTCCGAAAAACGGCCGCATTTGAAGAAAAAGAAAGTGCTGCTTCACCAAGACAATGCACCGTGTCACAAGTCAGTGAAAACGATGGCAAAAATCCATGAATTGGGCTTCGAATTGCTTCCTCATCCACCGTATTCTCCAGATCTGGCCCCCAGCGACTATTTCCTGTTCTCAGATCTGAAAAGAATGCTCGCTGGGAAGAAATTTTCGTCGAATGAAGAGGTGATCTCCGAAACTGAGGCCTATTTTGAAGCAAAGGACAAATCGTACTACAAAATTGGTACCGAAAAGTTGGAGGGTCGCTATAATCAGTGTATTACCCTTGAAGGTAATTATGTTGAATAAAAAAAACTAATTTTGCCAAAAAAATGAGTTTTACTATGTTAGGCCTGGGATTTTTCAATAGACCTGTTATATATATTGGGTTGTCCGGAAAATTCGTGGAAAGGTTCCTGAGGAGACGGAGAAGTAAGAACAGGACTGAGTATATCAAAATGATTGAAAACAAAAGATATTCGTAAATATTCTATAAGACGGTACTTCAAGTATATTTGGTAAACGTATAGTTATGATACATTACACATTCTGTGTTTTAAACACTTTGAATATCGAAGGAAACCAAGTCCATCATAAACATTTTATGTTTTTCTTTTATTGAAAAGTTAAAAAATGACACCCAAGCTACAAACAAGATGTAAGCTACTTATGACAGTGAGTTTGTCGCTGAAAGAGCTGTGTGGAAGTGATTTCATAGGTTTGAAGCTGGTGATGTCAACATTCATGAAGAAATTCTACGTACTTCACCACAGATGAAGATCATGTTAAAACACTGGTCGAGAATAACCCGCTATGTAAGACTCTAAAAATATAGTAAAAATGTTGGAAAAATTAAAATTCTCCATCCACAAGCATTTTGTGAAGCTTGATTATGTAAAACATTTTATTGTGGAATTCCTCTACATTTTAACAGTTTGACGGGTCACATTTCCAATTTACGATTCGATCAATAAACGTAACGAAGAGAATCTAGTTTTGAAGCAAGAAGTGACTGTGGTTAAAAATTGGTAAAATAATCGAAAATAATCACATTTAGCCACTCCAAAAGTCGGTTTTCATCCGAAGAAGGTTACGCTCTGTGAGCATTTGAATTGAAAAGGAATGCTGCATTATGAGCTTTCACATGCAACCAGACGATAAATTCATAAAAGTGTATCACCCAATTGGGTTAAAGACAACAATTGAATAAAAGCGTCGAGAAATAGTGAATTGAATGGACATTGTTTTTAATCAGAAAAATCCATGGCCTCATGTGTCTTTGACAACTTTACAAAAGTTCTTAGACCTTGGTTGGGTATCTACCTCTTCCAACATATTCACCATATTTCGCATCCTCAGATTTCTATTTATTTCGATCATTACAAATTTTATTTCATAGAAACACTGCACCAGTTTGGTTGAGATAAAAAAAATATGTAGAAATTGTTTTTGCCAAAAATACTGTGAGATTCTGGAAGGACGGAATTTTCAAGTTGCTTGATAGATAGAGGTTTCAAACTGAATGGCATTGAGATAAATAATATATATATATATATATATATATATACATACATACATATATATTTGTTAATATGTTATATTTATATATATATATAAGGGGCTTGTAACACCCACATTCTCAAGTTCTGCTTATTAGGGAATTTTAGAACTGAAATTTTTAAACTCAACATTTACAATTTTTTTAGAAAGAAATTATATTATGATTCTTGTACTCCTCCAAACACATTTTTTAAGGTGACTGACTACATTTCAGACTTGAGATTTGGCCAAAATTCACAATTCTTTTTTATTTCACCATTTTAAAAAACAACTCATTGGATTTCTAAAACTGCTTTTGTTTTACGTTTAGGATAAGTAGAAATGAAATTATAACGATTGAAAAATTTCATCATAGCTCTCAACCAAACCAGAAATACCACTTTAAGGTCATTAAAATGAACGTCACTTTGACGATTATTCATAAAATCATAGTAATTTATGTAAAATAATATGTAGTTTTTATATTAAAATTCTTAAGGAAATGTTCATTAAGCAAGCCATAAAATTTACGTTTCAGGAATTTCTGTGATAAAGAATGGCAATTGGCAAGCATCTCATATTATTTACATCTCTTATGTGGAAACCGGAATTGCTTATAGGCAATTTAAATTTCACTGAAATTCTTTTTTCATAGATTAATCATTGTTTTTTTTCTTAAATATTACTAAACAAAGTATTTTTTTTTATTTTAAAATTTGTCGTTTAAGTTACAGTCGTAATAGTGGTGTAAATTCAACGTTAACTGTCAGTAAAAAAGTTGACTCTGATATGAATGATAGTGTTAGAACAAGTTCTGAATTGCTTAGAAAACATGACAAACATTTGATTGATGATGCCCATATGAAAGAGAAAACTATGTTTGGCTATCGTATAATAGCTTTAGACTTACTAATCAATGCTAAGGGGGAAATAATGCATGGACAATGTGCTAAAGGTATGGAAAGTTGGAGTAAATATCAAAGAGCCATTGCTTAGGATAAACCTCACAAACATACCAGTATGGGTCTAAATCTGAATATAATAAATATAATTAAGCCCGCATACATGGAAATATGTGAAGAAAATGTGCTCATTAAATTTCTTCATGGTCTCACTCAAACTGTCAATGAAAGTTTCAACAATGTCTTATGGTTGGTATTACCGAAAAACACATGAAAACTATTGTTGAAACATAAACTTTACACCTAGAATCATATTTAGAAGTTATCCAAATTAATGATAAATTTTATTGATTATTAAAAGTTTTAGGAGAATTAGAATTAATTCCAGGCCATTATATATTGAAACAATACAAAAGTGTAATTGTAAATAGCATCGATTATTCAAAGCATTATTCTTTGTCTGAAATTAAACAGTCCAGAAAAAATATCGGGATTCATGAGAGAGAAAAAAATACTGCACATGAGAAAAAATAGGGTATAACTTACAAATGTAGAGGTTTTTAAATGTTTGTGATTTCTTGCCTTTTTAGTAAAATACAAAAGCAAACGTAAATTGCTTTTTCCAAAAAACGGGATTTTTTAAAAATGTTGCTTATTCAAAACATGATTTTAAACACTGTACATGAGATTTCTATGTAAAATTTGAACTGTAAATTATTTTTAATATTTTTAAGCCTGTGAAATACAGATTTGGGTTTCAAACTGATGCTATTTCATTTAAAGGGTTTTTTGAATCTGACGTTGGTATAACATATTTATCAAAAAATTAACTGAAATTATCAAGATAAGCTATAACTTTTCCAGATTTAAGTATATTTCTTAGATTTTAGTTCATTTGTTAACTTATGTCATAGATGTTTATCATAAACATTACAATTAAATTAATGCAGAAGAATTTTCTATGGAGTGTTCACCAAATATCTGCTTAAATCTCTTAATTTATTACATTTTGTTTAATAAATGAAATATTTCTTGCCTTTTTAAATAATTTAAGTCATAATCTTTATAAATATGTGTTGAAAATTTACTTAATGGATTTTGTTATAAAAGGGTTGCTTGGCTCTAAAGTGTGCAGGCGTCAGTAACAGGGGACGTAGTGGACGGTACGAGCGTAGATTTCGCTTTATCAGCCGTCTGTGAATGGTCATGGTGGAGACTCGTGTGCGGTTGATGAATGATAACGATAAATCAGGCACAGTGACAACTATCTGACAATCACTCTGTCCTCCCGATCTCCAGTGACCCTAGGTTGACTGCTACCATAATGACGCTAAGATCTGCCATTGCCCACCCATTCTTTCCAGCATCTTCTATTCATCGAATCGTTTCGACCCATATGACGAATGACTCTCCAATTTGCCCAACCTACATTTTTTCAATCCAATGATACGAACTCTTTCAAACTTCGACAGTTGCTCGTAATGAACTCGAATCCTACGGCGAGGCGTTTTTTCAGTCGTTGAAAGGTATCCTAAATCGCATTGCAACAGAAAACTTAAATATCAGATTGAAAATCGCTTCTTAGTTATATACACCTGCTGAGTGCACAGTTCCAATGCCCTGTAGCTCTCGCTGTTCATTCATTGGGCACCACATTTTAATCATTTTCATGTTCGGTCCAAATGTCTTTGTATAGAAAATTTAATTACAAACAGACAACTCCTTCTTGTTACGTAGTATTTTATAATTTTTTTTTATTGAGTGTATATATAAATCAAATTTCTCAAATCCGTTTGGATTAAGTAGTGACACATGAATAACTTAGTCTTCCTTTGAAAGAGAGCGAAATGTACGAAAAAGAAAAAAAGGAAGGGTTTAGCTTTATTCACATTAAAACTGTTAAGTTCAGAATTTATGCTTAGGTTGCAATAAATAAAGGCTTAGAATCCTACCACCAAACGCGCGACTTTCTAAAGGGAATGTGACTGTTGCAGTTTTTATACGCGTGAAAGGCGGTTGGTAGGATTTGGTATTACTTTATAAATAGAGAAGATGTGGGAAAAGAGAATGTGATTACTTGAGTTTATTGCACTTCCCCTCCCCATCCCATATATATATATATATATGTACAGTTATACTTGCTCTAAGTATATTTAATGTAACAAGTTACATTTTGTTAAGGTATATTTTTTTTAAAATTACTAATTATTGTGTTGTAAAGATGAATTTAATAAGAATTCTGACTCCAGGTGACACAATTATTATTTTTATGTTTTGCTAATTTTTCATCAATCCAGTCACCCTTTTATGTAGTTTGTTTCATGACAAATACATTCATAATCTAGAGCTCCTGACTGAGACGTTTCCATTTCCTTCGCATGTCGTCGAGTCATTCGCAAATACAATAAAACATTTCTGCTTCGTTAATGATTGTTTCTCTCGTTCTCAGGAACCATAAAAATTAACGAGGCAGATCCGAACAAAAAGAAAATACTTAGAGGAGTATTTATGTGAATCTCAATGACCCTTGATCACAGCGTGATAGAAATGTTGATTAACCCTGTCCTTCTAATCTTAGATTTGGGAGAATTAAGTAGGTTTCTGTCATTAGTTGGGAAAGTGAACTGCTAATCTCTTTCCTACGCCAATTAAGTCAAATAAAAAACGATATGAAAAAGTGAACGTAATTGAATGTAGGGAAATTATTTGAGGAAAACCATTAAAGATGATAATGTTTGATGCAAATTGTACTTTATTATTTTAATATGAGTGAACAGAATTTTTGATAAAGAGTGTCAACCTAAAGATATGGGGATTCCAGAATAAAAATTATGGTGAATCTTATTATGTGCAGTGAACGTGAAACATAAGAATTAAGGTAAGTACATTAAAATAGTTTTACTTCCAAAAATTAATTTACTGTAACCTGATATTATATTAAAAATCGTACAATGCTAGTTAATCTTATATACTTATAAAACAAATTTATTTCGTGTAATAATACAAATTATCGCATAATGTTATGATAGAAAAAATGCTTGAGGTTCTAAATAATTCCTCCTTTGAAAAACCACTCTCCTTCATAATATTATTCTAACAGTTTAAATGCCTTGTGAATAATATTGTCATCCTACAATATTTAATAATATTTTAATGCGTAAAAGAAGAAAAGATTCATCTTGTTACTTTATTTTTTAAATAATGTTTTGAACAACCAAATATTTTTTTTATAATAATTTTACAGAGATTTAGAACTTCAATTTCTTGGAACTCATACCTATTTGAGTAAACATTTTCAAAATCTATATCACAAGGTATCGTAAAATCAGAAATACATTCTAGGCTATTTTTTATTAAATTAATTTAAACTTAACTTCAATTTTGTAAAATTTCATACATTAAAAATAATGAAAAGTGCATAATGTGAAACACATGATTATATAAATACTATAATTAGTTATTTAATTAATTAAAATATTTGGATGGATAAACGAGTCAGAAAAGAAATAAATAAAATGAAATGATCAATTTTATTTATGCAAGAAAACTCAAAATTATAAGTGTAAATGTACAAAAAATAAGAGAAAAAAATTGTGGCAATAATAATATATATTTAGTATCGAGAGATTTAGTATGTCACAACAATAAATTGTGAAATATTTCCTATAATGCACTTCTAACCACTGATATTCGTACAGATAGACACGGACAAAAGCATCATTGAAGATTTTGTTAAAAATTTCATTCATATAACAACATTTCAATTAGATATTCTAATGCCTTATTTTACTTTATATACGCTAACTATTTTCCGAACTATTGCTTAACGGAAGTAAATGATCATTGAATATATATGTTCTTTTTGAGGCTGAATAAATATTTCCTTTTCAAATACAATCTTCATAAAATTAGTTACTTTCCGGTGATTGAGCAACGTTAGCGTAATTTGTCTGTCTTTTTAAAGTAAATATTTGCTTTCAATTAATGTATTTCATATGTAAACATTTGCATAAAAGAAAGGCTTTTATATTGCTCAGGATAGGTTTAAAAGCTTTAATTTGAATACATGTACTGTACATAAGAAGAAATGAATTAGTTTCAAAAATATTGAACAAATAGTTACCGTTAAACTTTGAAAATTCAAAATATTTTCGTGATCAATGTGAACTAAATTTCGTATTTTAGATTTTAACTTTAAGGATTCTACTTATGATCTGTTATTCGGAAGACTGAATTGGAATTATATATACTGACAAATAATGGATTTACTTCATTTTACTTCTCACACAGAACATTGGATTTCTTTGACATTTCCAGAGATCATTACAGTATTAAAGATGATTAAAAACTTTTTTTAAAAAATGTTTCACTATAAAAAAGGAACTGTAATAATTTTATCAGAATTGTTTAAATTTTTAATATAAAAAATGCATTAAATATTTTTAGAATTGCATTTTTATAGTTAGAATTTTGTTTTCTATTGTCATTACGAAATAGTAATAAAACATTATTCTTATAACTGTAGACATATAATTGAATCAAGAATTAATAAAAATGATTTATAAAATATAAAAACATAATTTAAATGTTAAAGTTATACTAAAATACGTTTCTAGCTTAGTATAGATAATTAACTCAACTTAATAAAGTAAAATTTGAGTAATTTAAAAAACACACATTGTAAATATCTTTATGAACGTACAATACGAATAAGCGAATTCATTCTTTTAAAAATGTTTTTCATAATTATCATGAAGGTATAATAGCTAGTATACTCAGCATCGTATAAAATCTGAGACATTATGTCATGAAAAAGTCAAGTTGTTATTTATCAGTTATTATTTTCATTTGAATTAATAAATGTATATAACTTTTTATAAACATCAAATATCGTTAGGAATAACCATTTAAGTTACCGCTACTGATTGAATTCTTAATTGAATATTGGTTATAAATTATATTCTTTATTAACGTCATTTTTTATTTAAGATGTAAAAAGCTATTTTCGGAATAGCATAATATTATTAAATCCTTGAAAATCCCATTTCTTTTGAATAATTTTTTTTGCGTTTTTGCAGTAAATTCATTCGTTCGAGGTTTAATTCACCCATTTTTATTGACACTGTGAATTATTTTTTATTAAAAAATAATAAAGCAATTTCTCTTTGTAAATTAGAAAATACATTGTTACCAACACGAATATTTAATCGAAATATAGCTGACGTCGATAAAATCTAAATATTCTACTCACCCTCAATAGACAAGAGCCCTAAGCAGATGAGAAAGATTCCCAAATGTCCGCTTAGAAATGCACAAGCGATAATGAATCTTCCCATTGCTAATCTTCAAGAAATCTAATCAGTGACTGACATCACTCTAATCGGTATCGATGATCAGATTCGCATGCTTCCTTCTTGGACCGTTGCTATAACAAGGCGCTCCATCCCGCGTGAGCGCATGGCATGGACTGGGGCGTTGAACGGGGCGCAATTTCATTTTAAAGCATCGGATTGTAGTCCGTCGGCCGAATGATGAGCATTACTCTACTTTGAGACAGTGGTAGGGTACGGGGTGGAGTGTACAGCGCCCCCAAGCCAAATCGATTGGTACTAATCTCGTAACGGGATCCTTGGCACGGTATTTGGAATACGAACAAGAGAAGAAAGAGGTGACACAAGTTTTTGGTTAGGGAGAGTGAACTTCCAGGGTCAGGAAGATCTTTTTTTCTTATTTTCGGAGAAAGGGCTGAGCGAAAGAGGTTTAACCCATTATCTAGCGCATTATTATTTTTTATTGAAAATTATATCCCGAAAATGGCCCTTTGTTGCATATTTTTGTTCATTTTCTGTTTGTTTATAAGAGAAGACTGTCGAAATAAACATTTATAATAATTTTAAGCGTTTAGAGCAATTTATTTGCAAATAGAACAGTAATGTTTTACCTGGAATTTGTATTTTCTTCCTACACAAGTGCCAAACGAGGAATTTAAATTTACAGGCATGTGTAAAAGATATAATTTTAAGAAAAATTAAAATTATTGTCCGTTACAATAATTACAACTACATTAACATATTTACCTTATTCCACTAAACTGCTATCAAAATAGAGTCAAGTAGAATGTAATTTTTTACACCATCTATTAAATTTTTCTTTTTTTTTTTTTAAATCGTGTATATCAATTAATTTCACGTTATTAGAGTGTATTTCTGAGAAGAAAAGTATCATTTTCAGAAACCACATGGGCATGCATTGATTTATTTAGGTAAATAGAAATAAATAGTAAAAGTTTATTTTCGGTAAAGAATAAAGTGTTACTGTCAACAAGTAGGTTTGAAAACTTTGCTACGTGAAGTTTGACATGTGACAATTTTATTTATAATTCCTTTACTTCAGAATTTAAAAATATCTTTAGTACTTTTATAACAATTTGTCAAATTTCGAATAGATTATTATCATAAAAAGTAATGTTCAAAAAATATTCCCCAAAATTATGAAATATTTAGGCGATCCATATTTTTGTAATAAGAAATCAATGGCCAAGGTAAGCTAATAGATTTAATGTTTAAGTTCACAAGATAATTCGTGTGTTTTGGAAATAATTTTTTCAAGTTCATTGCTTTATCTAAAAGCATTCGATGAATGATATTTCAGAAATCACACTACTTTCTTTTGTGTGTTTTATTGAGAGTACAGAAAAAAAAGCATATCAATACATTCTAGAAGTAAAATCTAACAGAATTTTATAAGAAAATGAAACATTTTGTCGAAAAACATTTCTTTCTCATCATTCTCACAAAGGGGCATAAATAAGAAATAAAGGTCATAGTAACATTATTATTACAATTTAAACAGAAGAATAAATTTTACTTTAAAAATCAAACATTTTCTGAGTCATAGTCCATATTTTAGCAATAATAAATTTCATAAAAATAAAGAACAGTTAAAGTACAACACATTTTATAGTTAAAAATATTTTGGGTACAGCCTACAGGATGAATTTATCCTAATGTAAAATTCATTGCTCTTTATTTTTTAATTTTCAAAAGAAAAACATGGTGATAAGATGGGTTTCATTGAATGGTCTTCAATAGTTAAACAAATAATGAAAACTCACTATAATTATTCATATAATTTTTTTGATGCACATGAAAATAAATTCATATTCACCAAATCAATTATAATACATAGAACATCCTCGAATAATATGTTTTGATGCACAAATTATATTACGTAGTCTTAAATTAATACTTACATATATGAACAAGTAACTAAAATTTATAAGTAATCCCCAAAGTGATAACATATTATTTGAGAGTATATAACTAGTATATACTTACAAAAGATAAAGATTATTCGTCAGTTTTAGATTTGATTTATTAACTGCAGTATCTAAATTTGTTTTTAAGTGTTAAAAAAATTAGGTGCACAAGAAGTAATACATAAATGAAAAAAATGGTTCAGTTTTTAATTTAAATGCTCTCTTGTGAATAACTGTTCAATTCTGCGATTTAGAATGATTCTCCTTTCATTTTTAATTTAAATAAAATTTTGTGACTCCAATTTTTAAAATCATGCTAAATTCTTTAATAATACATATTCTAAAAAGAAGTAAATAATATTGCTTTATAGGTCAGTGAAAATTGATTACTTTATTATTAATAACTAAATATTACTACTTATCTATGTGGTATCAGTATCATAATAAGGACAAAATACGAGTATATCGAGCAATTATGAAATTTCTGTGGTTTGTATTATTGGTACATTATCTGCCATCTTCACATTTATTTTAGGATGTGTCATAAGAATACTCCTTGGAAGTTCTGTCATACTTTGTTGCACAGTTCTTAATCATATTATCTTTTTTGGAAAATTTTAATAAAGTAAGTTTTTGGATAATTATTTAATATTATTAAATTAGGTAATAAATTAATTATAACGAAAAACAATCGTTTCTAGTGAGTTATTATTTGTATACCCCTATTTTTGTAGTACATATTATTGAGAAAATATCTCAAAAAGCAATAACATAATATAAGCATTCTAATATAACTTATTTATTGTTAAAATGTCTACTTTATTCGTCACGTAGAATAAAAACAATAAACATTTCAAGGGAATAATAAAATGGATATTTCATGGAGTATTCGATAATAATATTGAATTCACTTAACAAATTTCAGAATATATTACCCATTGATTTTTTCCTTTCCTCTTTAATGTTTATAAATCGAACACTAGAAAATGTAAGGGAAATAAAATCAATAATTATTTCTCTTACATTAACGATCACTATGTTCATGCAAGAAAAATTGTTTAGATAAGTAGAAATCGATACATTCTATTGAAATAGCGGGAATTGAAGGAAAAAATTCAAATTCATTGAGTTATTCTAAATATACAAAATAATTAATGCCAATAATTTTGTGTTTGGAAAATTAGACAAACTTTCAATCACGAATTTAAGATTATATTCTTGGCAAATGGTGAAGTATAAAACTTACGTTTGAGAAACTATCAGATAAAATAACTGATAAATCATCAATATCATATTTCAATTTCACTAATTTATAGGGAATATCATAATTTATTGAGCTGATAGTTTTTATTTCCATTGATTAATTTTTCCGGTTTTAAATATTTACTGTATATTCTGGCTTTGGTTCAATAAAGGTAAACTTATTTTTTACATAAAACATTGAAGTTGAAAACTGCGTTATTGTCGAAAGTTTCCAAATATTAAGAAATTTGCATTATAAACAGAGATATGTCTCACATAACTGCCACGAATTATATCAAGGTGTTGAGCCATTTATAAAATTGAAAAAAAGCTTCAAGATTATATCCTTTTTTAGCATGAAGTATATAAGACACTTAATTAATACTTCGAAAGTCCAATTTCTACTGTTGAAACATTATTACTAAAGAAGACATATTAATTATCCTAAAAATAATTTTATTGAAAATAACATTCAGGTTTATAATTTTTGAAAATGATTTAATTTGACAGCATAATACATATAAATAATATATATGATTTCCTGAATTTTTTAATGAAAAACTTTATTTATTTGTTTATAATTAAATCAGTTTCTAATAAGCTCCTTTGAGTATTTTTAAACATTTTGATAACTATGTAAGTTAGTAAGTGTACAGGATGACTCAAATAAAATTTAGAATCCCATATCGCAAGTAATAAAACATGAAACAATGTGTTATGGATGTAAAGCATAATTTTTTTTTTATTTGAAAGAAATTTAGCAAATTACATACGATGCAAGTTAATCTGATGACATTCTGATGGAAAATTTACAACTTAAGAATCAGCATTTTTAAATTCTTGATCAGTTATTTAATTTTATCAACAGTCAAAGATTTTTCTGAGAAAGGTTTGCTTATGAATGTATTTGTATATATCTAATTAATGTAATTTTTACTATCTTTCCTTTAAATTCTTAATTTCAAGTTTAAGAAAATAAAGAAGCTTTTTCCTTTCTTAGCATGTTGTTTTGTAAATGTATATAAAATATATTAATTAACCTCGATATTAAATTATAAATTGCATAAATCATCTGATGTTAATTTTCACATTTTTTAAAGATTTTAAATGAGTAACAATAAATAATTTATACAAATAATTAAGCGTTCACGAATTTAAAAAGTAAATAAGACATTAGATTTTTTTTTCTTTTTTATTTAATTATATAATATTACGAAACATATTAAAAGATTAAATTAAAATTAGCTATTTTATATATATAAAACGATAAGCTCTTCCAAGTACACACTTAAAGTGCTAAAAGTCATAGGATACCTTTTAATATCATTTGTGTCTCCCTTTTGTCCGGCGAAGTGTTGTAATTTGATGTGGCGTTGACTCAAGGTGTTGTCGGTTGTCCTAAGAAGAAATATTGAATAATGCTGCTTCAGTAACCGAATCCACAAATGCGTAAGTGTTGGCAGTTCAGGAATTTGTGCAGGAGTTTTTTTCCGATTATATCTCATATATGTTCAATGGGATTCATGTCTGGTAATCTAGGAGGCCAATCCATTCACTACAATAATATAATATGTTCTTCAAGAAATCACGAAAGATTATTACCCAGTGACTTGTCACATTCTGATCCTAGGAAACTTTGTTTGGATACATGACGTAAATGAATGGCTGCAAAAAGTCTCCAACTAACTAAACATAATCATTTCCTGTCGATCAATGGTTCAATTTAACCGGAAAACCCAGTCCAACTCACGTAAATCTGTCCACATCGGTAACTTTCTTAGTGCATTTCTGAGTATTATGTTGTCTGTGCCAAACTCGAATTATATCATTAGATCTAGCAGGTTGTTATTTTGACCCACTTGATCAAGCAATGTTTTTTCCTGTCGTCTAGGGTTTAACAGCTTTATTCACAAGCCCAGTGTGGGGGTACTGCTGATGACGTGTTGTTAATAATGAAGCTCGTATTGATCTTCTTGAACTATATTCCTTTACAACAAAATTCGATATAGTAACCTAATGGACACATCTGTAATAATCTCACATCTATTCCTTCTGTTATTTAACATAGTGTTGCTTATCTGGAAAAATAGATTTCCAATGCGGAAACGTAGCTGGTCGAGGTCATTAAGTAGACGTGGTTACTAACTGAGATATTCAAGATGAGAGGTAATGCCTGTAATTATATATTCTCCGATCTCATGCATCGTAATCTGGTGCAAAGAATGTTAAATTCCCTCACAATTTCTGAAATGGGATGGTCTATGCGTTTATTTCTAACTAGTATTCCGCAATGAAAGTTTAATAATTCCAGTCGTTTGGGCATAATTATTTCAAATTTTTTTCACGTGAATCACTTGAGTACAAATTATACCCCTGACAATGCATTGCCTAATTAAACATAAAAGAAGAGAAAACCAAAATGTTTTAGGTCGATTTTTTACCCAACGCAATCTACTTTTAGCTCTACAAACTTTTCCAAGCGTTTCAACTTTTTTTTAAGCCTTCTAAGATTTTGGTAGGTCTTTAAAATAGACATCTCATTTTAGCAATGGCAGCTTCATAAAATTTGTCCATGGAGTCATTTTTTTTAAGTTAGGAAATTTAAAGAAATAGTCACTGGAACCAAAACCAGTGAATACAGTAAATGTTGTAAGACAATACCGTAAATTTCACAGTTTAAACCACACAAGTTTTCGCCCATGGATTATCTTGACATAAAATACATTTTCTTTTTCAAATAGGGCGTTTTTTCTTGATTTCTTTGCTCAAACGGTGCAATATGGACACTTAACACTCTCCAGTTTTTTTTTTTTTAATTAATTAGTGAAAAGTATTCAGTGCGCATCCCAAAAAACCTTGTCGGCTGATTTTAGCGTCTTTGCTGTCTTCGAGCCCACTTATTTTAAAATTCCCACCGTTCTGACTGCTCTTTTACCTGTGGAGTGTAGTAGTGTTCGCAAGTTCCTTTCAGTAATGTATCGACGAACAAACTCGTCAGGAATGCGACGATAAAATTGAAAAGTAGTTTTATAGTCGATCACACGATTGCGTATATTTTCCACTGAAAGCAAACACGGCACCCATGTTGCCGAGATATTTTTCACAACCACTTTTTCATACAAGATTGTAAACAATGTAAGTTGTGATATGACCGTAGCTTCAAATATTTTGCAAAATGTGATTCGCCAAATTCCCAAAACTATAGTTTAGATTTTTTTCAATCATTCAGGAAACAGTCACTTCTACTGGACGTCCCGAGCGACGTCCATTTTTTGTGGATGTATTGTCATGTATAAACTTATTTGCCCAACAGTAGCAGTTTCAAATACGGAATCAGATGAGCCACGAGCTTCATGCAACTCAGGTTTGATATCTTTCGGTGTTAAACATTTTAAATAAAAGTGTTTAATTATCATTAGAAGCTCATTTCCATTTTTCTAAATAAACAGAAGAATTGATGATAAAAATGAAACCAAATGATGGAAGTAACTGAGACCTAGGCAGCTGTCAAATGAATCATGATGCTCACTAAAAACAGACCTTTTTCGATGCTACGAGTGCGATCTTTTGTATTTTCCAAGTACTTATTCAATGACCCTCATATAATGTTTTCTCGATTTTTCAAAAACAATTAATATAATATAAACAAATTTTAAAAGTTTGAATTTTCTTGAAAATATTTTGAGATATACGATTTCAAATTATAAAAAAAACATTTCTGAAATTCCATTATAGGCTGTTCAGAAAAGTTCATTAAATTCTTGAAATCCCTCAATTAGAGTATTTTATTCGCTTGAAAGCCTGATTGGGTATAATTAGAATGTGTTCTAAGCCTTTGATAAGTATTATTTTAATTTTCAGTTTCCGATATGTAAATATATATACTTTTTATTACTTTTGAATATCAGTGAATTTTTCAATATGAGAACTATTTTTTTTTGTTCACTATTCCCTCTTGATTAAAATTATTCTAATCACGAAACTGAAAACTAAAGAATAACTTATGCAAGATGAATGAAGTAATATTAGAGTTTCTTACTACTTAACTGAAGATATTACGAATGACTAAAAATATTGATTAGCATAGTGAATATATAAATGGTGTACTTTATGAAAGTTTCACATTCTTATGAAAAGCATGATTACAAGAAATATTTGAGATTCTACTCAGAATAAGATAAATACGAATAATAATTAGGTAGGATATATTCACATTGAAAAAGGAGAACAAATTTATAAACAGCAAAAAAAATTGGAAATTGATTTTTTTTTAGAATTGAAATTGGTACATATATTATAGAGAAATTTATTGTTAATTGTCAATAATTATATACATTCGTATGGGGAATTCAAAATAATTTTCTATGAGAAGGTAAATGTGTCATGAGCTTCTTATAATCAGTGCTCATTTTTTCTTTATTATGCAAAATATATATAATATTGCTTTTAGATAAACTGTCTATGCCTGAATTTTGCGAATGCTTCAGAAAAACTATCAAAGGAAAGAACAGGTAGTTGCATTATGTTCAAGAAGCTTGGATGGAAAATTCAAGAAATATAGATAAATCTTAATGTTTTGTAAATTTTTCTGTGAGTGCGTTTCTAAATGTCAAAATCTGTATGTTGCGGAAGGTTTCGATTTTTATTCTTTTTTGATACATCATACTGAGTTAGGTGTTTTCATGAAACGGGCAAAATTTTTTAGTTTGGGAAAAATTTTTTTTGAAATTCTCCTCAGAATTAAATTTTGTCAAAATCTAAACATCGCATTTATAACTTTAAAAAACATATTTAATATCATATGTATCACTTTACAATACATATTTAATATCATATGTATCACTTTACAATACATATTTAATAACAATAATTAATCATCTCTAATTTAAAAATTGTGATGGTTTTGTATAATTTGATTTCTTTTTCTATCATTTTTCGCACATTACAAATAATATGGAAATATTAAAATTCTTTTTTGTAATTTAAATCTAATTTTGTAACGCCTAAAATAATTCCAAAAACTTCATGTTATTATGAATTTAGTATCTTGTAGCGGTCAATATTAAACAATAAAAACTCTGTTGACAAATCTGATAATTTTTTTTTAAAAAAACATTTATTAGTTAGGTTTACTTGAACATATTGACGCAAGTGTCAAATTCTCATCTGTTAGGAAATTAAAGATAGTGCAATTTTGAGTAAAATTATTCAATGTCCAATTTGTATTTGCAGCATGAAGAAAAGTAACCAGCTAGAGTATGAGATTTGAAGAGAATTTTTTTCATAAAAATAAGATATGAATGGTGTTTTTCGGGTTTCGATGTTTTATCATCTGCAGGAACTACCAAACATTTCAATAACCATGTTAAAATTGAAGAAATTCAAATAACAGTATTGATAATGAGAGTTTCGATCTGTAGATGGCAGCACATCTCATCTAGTACAATTGTCCATTATACAGAGCAGTTCGCAAGAGCAGAAAGAGAATTACCTATAAAAGATTAAGTTACAATAATCTGAAAAAGACAGTTCTTTGCTTCCTAGAGTAATTCATCAAATGACTTATGCATACTTTCAAACGAAATCACGTCCGACATCATACATATTAAACTAACACAATCCAACATTAATTTCAGGAATACAAAACTAAAGCTTTATGTGCATCTATTCCGGAATCCCTTTCATTTCTTCGTATTGAATATAGAGGAATTAATCTCTAGTCAGTCCAACGTACCCTATTGGAATTCTCGGATTACAAGGATATTGTAAAATAATTTATTTACTTCAGATAATAGTTGAGGTTGGATATATGATTAAAATACGTTTCTCTATAATTCCTATGATTGTGTTTTACACCAAAAAAGATGAATTATTATTTTTAAATATAAGTAAAAAAAAAAAAAAAAAAACAGCTTGAAATAAAAAAAAAACATCGGTTTTACAGCTTATTTTCAAATTTAATCGTATATATAAATATCATTTTGCTTACTTTTCAAATTTTACATTGCTAAATAATCTTATATTTTCATATTTGGTTTGTTGTGAATATAAATTGATATAAAAAAATTCAATAGATTTCAGATATTCTCTTGATTTACATTTTCTGAGCAAGACATCACAAAGTCCGTGTTCGCCTACGTGAAACCATACTTCCATCAATATTTGAAATTAGTAATAACAAGAAATGAATTTTTTTCTCATAGATTCGATACCACATAATACTCTCTGAAGTAATGTCTCTCAATTTCCATTGAGGGCATCTATTATAAATATATCGATATTTAATATTAAATGCTAATCTAGTTTTATTTGTATACATTCATTATTAGAAATTGTAATTGTTTATCCCACTGAGAAGTACTGAGAGAGTTGTTCGCTCTGAGAAGCAACATGAGGGTTATTGGTGACGGACCTCAGAATTTTGATCCTCAATCAAGAGACGAGGATGATACCTAAGCTTTCCCCTCCAAATATCCATATAACGCCAACAGGAGAACATGGGACCGCAAGGGATTTAATGTGCATCAGCGGGTCTTAAGTTTATCAGTACTAGAACCACGAAATGTCACACATAACGTCGGCTATGGTAAAATGTCACAACGCAACCATGACCGCTAGGCTACTGTGGCCTTATCTTTAGAGAAAGTGTGTTGTAAATAAGGATATATATGAAGAAAAAAACATATATAAAATATTCAAAACATATGGTAATTCATTATCTTTCTATCCACATATATAATAAAGGCTTTAAAGCAAATTAAAAAAAAATTGAGTGACATGATTCTAATAACCCACAAGAAAGTAGCTTCAAATAGAGAGAATAATTTTATATTAAAAATCATAAAGTTGTATTCAAAGTTAACTTACATAATTTTCTTAAAAATCCGTGCTTAAACTATTCAGGCAATTTTTGATAAATGGACTAAACTCATGTTTAAATATTGCGTCACTAATACACACACACACACACACACACACACACACGCTGATCACAGCACCACCGTATATTTGTATGATATGAAAGCATGACCTTTGAAGTATCATCTTTGAACATCTTGACATTGCAATCGAATTTTTAAATTTTGTAAATACAAAATGTTTTGCTAAACTTTCATATTTTCACAATATTAAGATTAACTTTAACAAATAAATTTGTGTCACCTATCAGTTGAGAAAGGAATTTAAATTCACACACACAGAGACTTTTTCTATATTGAATAATTGAGTCAGGCTCTTCAATTTTACTGAAAGCAATTTTATAATGCTAATCAAATATTTAGTTTTGAATACCTTCAGCGAAATATGTTTATGATAATAAGACAGATTTGTTTCAAAAATCGAAACGGCATAAGTTATTAAATTTTTAAATTTTCTTAACTGTTTTCCTTTAAACCTGTGTTCAAAATAATTATATTCAATTTGAATAAAAAAAATTGTTTAAAATAATGTGGAGTGCTTGTGATTCCTTATTAATTTCGAACTGAGTATCAATGTAAGCTCTATTAGCGTCAGACTTCGTAATTTTGCACTTTGATCTAGTTACGAGCACGACACCTGAGGTTTAACCTCCCTCTTCATGTTTTCTACACAATGCTAACGAGAGGACTTTGGATCTCGACCAGATTTAAGGCACATCAACCCCGCTACACTGTGGCTCTTAAGTATCATGAGGGCACGAACCCACGACTGGACAAAAATAACATATGTAGCGAGTCCACGAATTAGACAACAAGGCTACTGCTGCCACTAGTTTGAAACAAAGTTATAGAACTAAAATTATAATGTTCTAATAAATAAATTTCATATCATAAAATTATAATAGTATTAGATGTTAGTTGCTGATGTTCCAGTGAAATAATGAACACGCACACACACACACACATATATATATATATATATATATATATATGGTTTTTTTATTTTCATTTATACATTATATTACATTTTCATTATTTCAGGAAACAAAGGTGGTTCAAATATTATAATGGAAATTTATTTAATAAATTTTAAATCCTAATTCATTACTAAATTCGTATAAAAATCTAAGAATTATTCCAGTATGTAAAAATAAGCGGAAACATTTGTAAAATAACTGAATATGTATTTCGCTGTTAAAGGAGTCATTTTAGTAATAAATTACCCAATAGAAAGCAAATATAACGAATATTTTTCATCCAATTGTCATAAAAATACAATTTGTTGAAACTGGTCTTTTGAAAAATCATAAAGAGAAACAATCAATATATTTCCCACTGAATTTACTATCTTTGGGAAAAAAAATTTGAGTCAGTTTTCATCATTTGTAATTTTATTTTCTACATTTGAACTTTCACGTGTCTGTTCGTTTAATGAATAAAGACTATACGGCTCTCACTGTATATCTTTCCCAAGAACTAATGCAAGATACATAATGCCCAAAGGCGAGAGAAAACAGAGTCAGTCGTAGTATAGCGCGATTTATTGGTTTTCCAGAGCGTCCCAGCGACATATTAACACGTCGAAAACTGACATCAAGCATTCTTCTGAAGAAAAGGAAGGAAAGTGACTGAATAGAAAGAAAAGAAGTTGGCCGAGATAGAAAAAAAAGTTTTTTCTGTCATTTCTGTGGTCAAGCTAAAGGCGATATTGCCAAGCCTCAGGGCTCGAGCTTGCTATGTCACATGTCCCATGTTTGGTTTACCCTGGGCTTGGTACTAATGAACCCTTGCGATAAGGTTCGATCTGTCGACAAGGCCTACGGGTCTCACTATCAAGGCTAAACAATTTACGCAGAAGCTTAAGGCTTATTTTACTTCTTTGACCCTTTTTTACGATGTTTGCCCTTTCTTTTGTGGATTATGTTTCAAATAAAGGGTCGCGTTACTGAGGTACTAGAAATTATATACTGATGTCTCCCATTTTTGTTTGCCTGTTTATTTTGCTTCCATTTGTACTTATTAATCTTGCGTCGAATGCTCTTTTTTAAATTTTAAGAACGCTATGGGAAGCATTTCATTAAATTAATTTAAACGATTAACGAACGTATTACTGATTTATAATAAAAGCTATACCATTATGGAGAATTACTTCGAGCATGTAACAGTAAAATCTAGATTATTAAGAATTCTAAGTGGATTTAGTGCTGACTATGTTTTTGACCGTTTGAAAATGATTGATTTTTGATTCATTGAAGGTGGTAATAGGAAAAAATATACAGTTTGCTTACGTAGCTAAGTATTTTTTACTGTACGTTTTTTATACTGAATTCAAAACATTTTCATAAATGGTTGCATACAATTGATTAATACGTAGTGATGAATTGCATAAACAGATGAAACATTACTGAATTAATAAATAATTAGAATGGGTTAAACTAAAATTAAAATTAATAAATTTAGTATGTTTAAGCAATTTTTATAACATATTTCATTGATATACTTTATCTCATTTGAAGATCCAAACATTTTAAATTTGTAACACTCCCATAATATAAATATTGTATAATGTAGATGTCCGTTTTTAAAGTGTGTTTAAAGTGAAACAGTTTTTTCTTATAAATACCAACACGATACAAGATATTTTAGTTTAATGCTTTTTTCTGCAACAAATTATACTTATCATTTACAGAATAAAAAAAAAAGTAAACGTAACTGATGATAGTGTTTAAAATGTTATGCGATATATTTAAGAAGAAAACTTGCATAACTTGCATTATGAGTTTCTAATTTTATTTCAACCCAT
This sequence comes from Nephila pilipes, assembly GCA_019974015.1. Lineage (NCBI taxonomy): Eukaryota > Metazoa > Arthropoda > Arachnida > Araneae > Nephilidae > Nephila > Nephila pilipes. The sequence continues at coordinate 211,840 of BMAW01045926.1, forward strand.
TTAGAATTTGATATTTCCTTTTAGAAATTGCTTTTTCAGATAATACTGAAAATAAATATCAACATTTTATATACGATCTTTATATTTAGTTAAGTAAATAGATATAAGTTTAAAGCTGGTATTTATTCTATATGTTTCTAAAAAAATTAAATTAAACTCCCCCCTTTCAATCATATTCGTAAAATAACAGAAATATAAAATTATATAATAGTACTTCATTATTAAATATTATACTTTAACGTTATTATTAAAATCTAAAACAAATCTCTCTTTAGAAATATTGTGAATACATTCAGAATCAGATAGTTATGTTTATTCGTAGAGTGCATACGTAAATGAATTTTCCGCCAAACAACTTACTAAGTTACATTATATTCTTTCAGTTTCAACTAATTGTGTTTTATATATTGTGTGATAGAAAGTTAAATCAAATAAAACTTAGTTATACTTATCGATTATTCTTACAACTTGTCTCTGAGGATTTATTCTTTTTATCTCAGATTTATTCTCTTTTTTTTCAAATTAACTTCCTGTTAAAAGATATTTCTCGCTTCACTATTGTATAAACAAAGGAGAAATTATCTTAAGTATTTGGATTCGGGTATTAAATAATTGATGTCTTCCACTTACGAGTGTTAGTAAAGAATAAAATATGTAATCAAATATCACTCTGAGTGAAAGTGTACGTTCCTTTGGGATATTGATGTAGTGGAAAATCCTTTTCTTGATTTCAGGAATATTAATTATTTTCAATGCTGACTTTCATGATTAATTTTTTTCGCTTAATTTTGTGGATCTAAAAACAGAGAAGAAGAAGAATTTAATGATTAATTTTTTAAGATATATTTTGAATAGACGAAAAAAAATAAGAATCTCTTATTTGCCACACCCTTTTAAAGTAATCTTATAACAATTTACAAGAGACGAAAATTACTGGAATCCACAGTTGAAATTTGAAATTATTTGATATTTTCCCTATCGAATTTGTCTCTTTTTTCGTATATGGGAGGGTCACAGCACAATATATTTTCCCATCTGTAATGTTAAAAGCCACTGTTTAAGTCCAATTTTTTTAATAGTTGATTTGTTGTAGAGTTAATATTTTTTGTGTGTATTTATTACGGGTTCTTTTTCTTTTAGTAAGAGATTTTTTAAAATTTTAATTAATTATTTTAAGTCACATGTGAAATTAACTTGAAAAAGTTCATTAACATGGAGATTAATGTACATTTTAAACTTAATTTTTTTTGTAATTAGCTTTTGACAAAATTACTCCTCATTAAGATGATAAATATAAATGCTATAAATGCAATAAAAATAAAATTACATCCACCAACGCAAAAATTGGTGGATGCATCACAAAGTAAATTTTTAAAAAACGTTCTTTGAATTTGGTCATTTTAAATGTTACGGAGATTAGGAAATTAAAGCGTGAAGTGGCCCTCCTAAAGTATTTTTAATAGTATTTGAAATAGCAATTAGAGTTTGACTGAATACAACTAATAAACTCAAACTTCAAGACTCATGATAATAATTTGTGTTTTTCTGGTATCTTGAATAAATTGTAGTAATTTTCTATAAAACGTGCTCCAAAACTAGTGCCAATCCCACAGTGCAAAAAGTATTCTGTAAGGCATGTTAAAAAACCTCTAATCTTCATTAGCTTCTCAGTGGGAAAGGTAAGAGCTTCGATTAGTTTCAGAAATAATTCATAAATATTGCAAGATTGAATGCATAAGTAAAAGTATGCAAATCATTTGTATATGTCGAAATTTTCAGATGAAGTTCATTAATGTTTCTGTTCTTTCATGATTGATTCAATAACCGTAAATGAAATACATTAATTAAAAGAAACTTGTGAGTGACAAAAGAGTAAAAAAAAAAAAAAATTAAAATAGCATGTTCTCGGGCTGGTAAGAAATTGAACGGATTCTAAATTTACAATACAACAGCTCATAATCATCATAAATAAAATAAAGTGAATTTTTTTACAATCCAGCTGAAAATGATTGACTAAAAACTGAAGAGTTTATGAGGAATCGTAATTTAAAAAGGTAGTTTAAGTGAACACTACACTTCTGTTTCAGTCCCACGTTTTCAGCTGGATCAAAAAGTTCTTCACTTTTTTTTTTTATTTGTGATGATGATAAACTGTTATTTTCAACACAGCTTAGTTTGATTTCTTACTGTAGAAAGAAAAGTTATTTTTTTATCTTTTTTCCAAATAATTGTTGGTTTTTTTAAAAGTATATACATTATTTACTATTTTTGTATCGTTATTTTCAAAATCGTTTTTATTAAAATTTAATTTCTTTAAATTTTTTTTCTTCTTTTTTTTAATCTGTAGTATTACAAATGTATTGCCATACAACTGAGTTCGTGTGACAAATGTTAATGTACTAGTTTATATTAAAAGTGGTAAACATTGATGAAAACATTTGAGCTAAGATGTAATAAGACATGTTTAAAAATTGAAATTTACCTTAAATATACCATATTATATATAAATAGTCTAAAAAACTTTTGACAATGTTATTGTAACGATTGCTTTTTAATAATAATATTAAAATGTATATTATTTTAAGGAAGGTTACCATTATTTAAAGAAACCAGGTAGATAAGCGTTTTTTCTTAAAGAGAGACTTTTATCTTTTACTGTTGGTTAAATTCATTACAATAAATTTTTGCTGTTGAGCTTTCATTAATTTGTACGAGTTTAATTCTCAAATATGTATTTAGTTTTACATAAATATGGATTTTTTATTGATTGCGAAATGTAGAAATTCTTTTTTTACACTAATTTAAATATAAAATTACACTCTGATAAATTGGTACTCTACGAATGAAGATTTTCAACACAATTACAATAAATTACCATAATATTCAATTTACGTTAGTGGGAATGATTATAATAATTAAAATAAAAAATTTGATCAATTACAAAGAATATCTTATTTTTAAAATGAAATGTTTATTATTTTTTTTTCTAAATGCACGCTACATAAACAATTAAAATATATCATTATCTTGAAAATTTAAAGTAACTGGAAAAAAAACAGAGTAATTTGAATGATCATTAACGAGTTGATATATTTATTACACGTAATATTCCATTAAATATTTAATTTCACATATGAATGAAGTTTCTTTTTTTAAAAAAGAAATCTAATTATATTATGTGCTCATTTATGAAAAGTTTGTTTTGATTTTAATAATTACTTAAAATCTTTTATTTTTTTATTCCGACTTAGTCATATCTATGACGTAATAATATATTTTTTGTGTTATTGTGAGGACTGATTACGCTATAAAAATGCTTTCCCTGAACTTATTTTTTACATTTTAACTACTACAACTGCATTTTAGTAGCCAATTAATTTCTAAAAATGTCAAAAATGGAAAGTAAAACATGTTAAAAGAATTTACATTAAACTGAACATCCTGTATTTTGTAAGTTTTTTTTTTTTCTGTGAAGCTCAATTTATAAATAAAGGATTATATATTTTGTGAAAGTTTGCTGTTTCATAAGAATTGAATTACATATTTTGTGAAGAAGTTAATTTAATAAGTTTTAATAAATAATGTTTCATCTCCTACTTAAAATGCATTAGCATAATCGATTTTATTGACTATCAATTAATTTGCCAGACACTGGAACTGGAGATAGCGTATCGTGCATGGGTTAACTCTTGTTTCAACTGCTTTAACGCTATCGCAGAGAATCGAAGGAAACCGAGATTACCCATATGATTATGGTCCATAGATCACGATGGCCTTTTATCGTTTTCAAACTATGATTTTCAAGGTATTCATCAACAAATCTGTCTGAGTGAGGAATGGTATTATCAGCTGTTACAATGAATTTACCACCAGTAGCACAAAAATAAGGTGACAACATATGAAGAGGAAATATCTCATCATACACATCATTCAGATTTGCTCAATTGAGCACAAGCTAGTAATGTGGAGCTGCTCTTTCTCTCTCTCAGGTTAATTGAGCATAAAACTAGGAAATTTAGAGCTTTTGTAACTTATATTAGGAAATACACAAATAATAGGTTTTTTTGCATGAGATTCATCATTTTGAAGATGTACGCACATCAAGATAGCAGATATTGCCATATCTTTATAGCAACACTTTGATCTCGAAGAATTTGGACTTTACTATGTAACAAATAAAGATATCTAGCAATATCCTTCTGTGATACTCCCATTCCCACCTATTTGGATTTTTACTATATGAATGAATCGAATAAAAGAACAATCCTAGATATGGCGAATAATATTACGGTAATAATATTTCACGATCAATAAACATTACAAAACTCAACACAGTGATATATTTGTAGTTTCCCCCAACTGATTTATAAATGTTAATCTCTCTTAAGCAAAGTGTGAAGTATGACTATTTTATAAGATTTTATTCAGTTATTAATGAAAATTCACGCAAGGAATAACTCTTACTTTTATTTGCATTTGTTTAATGAGCGGAAGAAACTGGTTGTGTATTAACTTTTAGTGACTAGCGTATACACAATTGAAATGAAAGTTTTAGAAAATAAAATAGTCAGAAAAGACAAAAAATCGTCACGCTCAGGGGCTGTAAGTATTGAACGTACTAGAATAGGTTGGAATGATACTCTGAATTTTTGGATTCATATTGTTCATTTAAATTTGAATCATACTATGAGGTTATTTTAATAGCTTTAGCTGGATCCAAATATAAGTACTATTTTAGTCATTATAAATACCCACTTACTTAAGAATTCGTATAAATGACGTTATTCAGATATGGGCAACAATAATTTCAGTAACAATTGTACCTCAGGAAACATTGAAATAATCCCTTACACGCTACAAAAGTTGGGTTTCTGCGATTTCTTTCAACCGTTAGATTAAATTTTTGTAACAAATATGTAAAGCGGGTGATTTTATTGAAGAAACAAAATATTATTTTACAAGCCATATGTTTATCTTTATATTGGATTTTAATGGAGAGCATAAAAAAATTACTATTTTTTTAAGTTATGGAGGCCAGTGTATTTACACTTTCCAGTTAAGATTCACTGATTTTAAAAAAAAAAGTTTTACGTCATCATATTCTTGTAATAACATAATTAATAATAAACTACAGTATGTTACAAAATTTAGCAAAGTTTTACTATGTCTTTACTTGGATTCAAACATATATGTTTTATAAATTACTCTCTCTGTATATATATATAACTATAATGCAGAATGAGAAGACGATTTACGAGTTTATCGAAAAACCGTGCAAAGTGTCAGCTGAGAATGTCGATAAAGATTGTCAATCATATTAACGGTGGTTATTATATATGTGGCTCACTTCTATAAAGAAATATTTGGTGGAGATATTAATTAAACTGCCAATATGACAAAAATGTCCAAAAAAGAGATACGGGATAAAGCAGTAACTCTTCTTTTAAGAATATTTTTAGGAACTGATTCTAAATAATTGGACAGTTACACAGTGCAAAAGCAATTTACTTGTCAGCTGAAGGAATAGAATATTTTACCAGCTCCACCCTTATCACTGAATTGGATAGAAAAATACAACCCAAAGACAAAATGTTGATGTTTCAGGAAAAGTGTAGCAGTCATCACTATAAAGAAAAAATACCAAAACTAATTAAACTCACTCCTTTATTTTAAAAGTAAATTTATTGCTCGCTTTCATTGGACCGATATATACAAAATGAGCTTTAAGAATGAAATGTGTGCCATACTTGGAGATAGAATACACCGATTTTATGGACTTAAATACATACTTACTCAACGGAAGAAGGAGTTAATAGGAAATAAAGTTTAATGGCATCGTGTACACACAGTATTAAAGAGGAGATAAAATGAAAAGAGAAAAATAAAAAATGAAGCTTATTCGCGTTAAATGGAGCTTCAGTTTAGAGATTGTGTTTGAAAAAATACCTCTAGTTTTCTCAAAAATCGAATCAATGATAAAATTAGAATGATTAAAAAATGGCAGTTATACTGCTTTGGGTATATTTCTATATTTTTAGCAAAATATTATCATATTGTTACATTCGTTTTCAATATTTAGATTAATTATATATGTGTCAATTATTTTTATCTCATTTGTTAGTTTTTGTAAGAAAAATGTGGTAAAAATAAATGATATATACAAAATATTCATTACAGACGGATTACATTTTAACTACAGAGAAAACAAATTTAAACCAATAACCACCCCCCCCCCCCGTGCACAAATTTGAATGTTTCAACTTTTTAAATGCACGTATTATTAAAGTTATTGCAGTAAAAACGATGATATTTCATTTCATTTCTGTATGTCTTTTGATAATAAAGCATGAAACAAAAGCAAATACATGGTTGAAATGCTACAGTAATTGGGCCGCTATTTATTCAATAAAATCAAAACAAATTAAACAAATTAAGTAAGAAAAATAAAAAAAAGCAAAATTAATCAATTTACTACGGATTGATCGTAAATTATTTCTTTGTAATCAACAACATTAATTTAATATTTTCTTTTTTAAATTTAATTATATATGCGATAATAAGTTAAAAATAATGTTATTTTCAGTTAGTATTAAGAACGTTAATAAGTTACGTTAAAGGTAATATATTATGAACTAAAATTTAAAAAAAAAAGATTATCAAAGTAGATTAAGTGATAGATTCTATTTAATAGATTCTATTCCACTCAAATTCTATTTAAATCATTTTTTTAAATGTATTTTGCCATTTTAAAAGTAAATTACTCAATTCTAAAGTAAACTGTTTAATTCAAATCACGACATTTTTCTTCTTTAAAAATGTTTATTTAATTACATCTAATTCAAAATAAATAAATTTCTTCACAACTTTAAATATAAGTTTTTGGTCCCTAATAAGCACATTAATAATAATCTCTTTAAGAATTTATTATGAATTCTATTTATGAGTATTATTGGTATTGTTCATTTATAATTCTTGAATGCTTTTGAAATTCCAAAGGTATTTAAGAATTCTAAAAGGAAAAAAAAAGTTATTTTGAGTGTATGAAATTATAATTCATTGACTATGGAACAATGAAATATTGAAATAATGTATTGAGCTATCGAAGCACGAGTCTTAATCATGTAACGATTCAGAGAGAAAATAGAGGTATTAGCTGGTTTCAAGAGGTATCGAGCAAGGAGTACAGTAGATATCTGGTACAAAATTAATTATTTTTGAACTTACAACATCTCTTCTCCTTCTGAAAAGAGGTATTTTTTCAAGTACATAGTTATAATATTTACCTAACTCCAATAAAATATCCCACATAGTACAGAAGAAAATTCATTTCTTACCTCTTAACATTTCTTAAAAAATCACTATTGTATTCTTCCTGTTTGAAAGTAACATTTTTACAAATGCAATTGCAAAATAAAGTAACGTATACTAATAAAAGGCTAAAAAGCCAAAATAATCGAACACTATTGATGAATTTTTTCTCCAAATTTGATGGATAGCACATGAAGGCAACTAAAAACTGAAAATATAGTTTATGGTAATGTTTTGTTAAGAAATCGACTTCTGTCTGAGTTATATGTGGTGGTCGCGGGCTCAATATATTTGGTTTTCGTTGAGTCGTGGACTTGAACCTTGATGCTATTTGAGACCCACCGTGTAGTCGGAGCTGATGCACGTTAAATCTCACGGTGGCATGGTCTTGAAGTAAGGAGAAGTGAGTGTCAGCTCAGATTTTGTTCTCGTCATTTGACGGAGATTTCAAATTACGAGGTCCATTGCCAATAATCATTGTGATGCTTCTAGTGCGACGTTAATAAAACAAATCCGAATCCTAAATTATATCTGATGCAAAAATATACGTACGCATTCTGAGGAATAACATTCACACAACATTATATTTTCTTAACGTAATTTAAAATTGTAATTTTGAATTGTGCAAGTTAAAAATATCAAAACCAGAAGTATAGCCTTTGGAATATACGTTTCGTATATATGATATCAAACATAGCCGTAATCACAATCTAGTCTAGATTAAATATTTTACCCTTTAATATTCAAGAAAGCATAAGAAAATTCATCATTATTCTTATGCTATATTTGGTACGATATTATGAAAAAACTTAAATTCCAATATAGTCTGGCATTTCAAATCATTCCTATTTAAAAGGTCAAACATTTCTCAATAATTTATGATAGATATTAATAGCATACATAATCCTACTAAAATTCTACCAAAATTTAGATCAGCAGAAAATACAATGATTTAAGAAATCATTCAAGACATATTTTAATTAATTGAAAATAAAGAAATATGGACTAAATAAGCACTATATGATTAAACATAATTTTTTTTAAAGTTTTATTTGAGTAAGCTTTTATCTTATCCATATTTAAACTTAATCGCTTCTGCGCTTCATGCATGCATAAATTCTCTTCCCTCAAATGCAGAGTGTACGTAGAGTTCCCATATCTAATGAACAATTCAACGTAAAATGCGGAGAAAAGGGTCCCAGTAGTCATTACGAGAAATGATGTTGTCATTATAGAGTTGGTAATTGAGTTGCTTTCATGTAATGGGCTTGCAAATTGTTTTGTTCAGAAGTCATAATTACGAAGTTTCTGTGTGAGGATTAGCTTAAGGAATTGTGTTTTTAGCAGCTATATTAAGTAAGGTAAATAACTGCTCTTAAGTGACAGATTAAACAGTTCAGATATAACCTTTAATACACAAATCTAAAATGTTAAATGCTGCTTTGAGCCTTTATCTAAATTGATTCTATTTTAAGCAAATATATAAATGAAGAAAACAAATTGTACGTGTGTTGCACTTTAATTTCTTATTAACGTGACTCTTTCTGTATACCTATTAAAATTAAAAAAAAAGATTTCAAAAATCTAAGATTAAATTAATATGGTATCATAAACTTGAAAACAATTAGAGATAGTTGAAAATAATTTGAGACATTTTAAGTTTAATCTCAAGCATTTTTTTTGCAGTAATAAAGCCTTTTAAAAATAGACTCATCATTACATAAAATGATTTCGTCATTCAAATTAGCATTAGATAAGATAGGAAATGTTGTTTTTAGCAAAATGCAAGAAAATATAATTAAAGTAATTAAATTATATTTAGTGTATATTTAAGTTTAATCAAATATGATTAATGTAAAGAATACATAGTTATAATATATATATGTATATATATATATATATATATATATATATATATATATATATATATATTCATTGTTATGAAATAAATATATATTTCAAAAATACAGTGGAAAATATAGATTATAAGGAAATTGTGCATAAAATGTCCATTGCATATCAAATGTACTTTGCATATTGGTGTCGTCCGCGTCGCTTGAAAGAGGATCAAAATTACAAGGTCGGTCACCAATAGCGATCGTTTTGCTTTTAGTCCGACGTTAATGAAACCAAACTAAACCAAAGCATATAAGAAGATAAAATACACAAACTTTATTTCAGTTATTATTTTGATTTAACTTGTAAAAAAATATGTTTAGAAAGTATATTTATGGAGACTTATTGTCAAATAAACTGAACAATGAAAATTAACTAAGATATTTCCGCACGTAGAAAAGTAATATAATATATAATAATTACCTTTACGATTAATTTTATTTTGAAAATTTTAAAATATATCGATCTGTTATTATTTTACATGAGGTTGTCATATTTCAAAGCACAAAAATGAATATATTCTTCTGAAACGCTTAATACTATCAACAGGATCGGTCAACTGAGTTCCTCCATACCTTAACGAAATTTCACAAGACATTGCACCGAGAAGTTCTTGAAAGGTTTTACAATTTCCTTAAATTTAAGAAAAGTAAGAAACATTTATGTTAAATTAAGAATTTTTCTGGATATTTTAAAATAAATAATTTGAAAATATTCTAATTACTTCCTGAGAAAGATTAAAAAGGAAGATGCTTGCTTCAGAACAAATTTACTATACGAAAAGATTTAAAGCTCATTTTTTCAAAATGTGATTTTTTGGTATTTCATGCAATATACTCTTTAATATAAGAACTCTTTAAGATGAATTTATGAAAATTGTATGGATATTTTATGCTATTTTGCAGAATTTGAGCTAAAATAGTTCTGTTACGAATATATTTTGATATTTTTTCAGGTACGTATACATTAAATTGTGATAAGATTATTAGCAGATTTATTTAAGCTTTAAGTATTTAAAAAATGTATTAAATACTAGATGATTTTATTTTAATTATAGCTCTTCGTATTTATTATCTTTACGAAATAAAAATTATATATTTTGAAGAGAAAATCGATTACGTATGGTTCGAGTAAATCAATTTATTTTTAAATAATTCGAAAACAAAACGTTGCCATTAAGCATTATCTTATAAATTTATTAAATATGAATGAATATTATACTGATTATTTAAATTAAGTTATCAAGTAATATATAAGTTATCATATAGAAACATAATATGTATCATTTTAATTAATGCCTTTAAAAATTAAAACACTCGAAGAAAATGGGGGGGAAAGTTCATTTATTGCGTTTAAGAGTGATATGTAACTTTAAAATTTTTGGACATCAAACATTTTGTTAAAATGTGCCTTTTTATATAAAACTTATGTGTGAAAATTTATATGACTTTGAAAATCAGTTTTATTAGCACGAACATTATTTCTTTTAAATAAAATTTCTAATTGATAAATAGGAGATTAATTTTCGTTCAGAAAAGTAGGCAGAGTGAGAATTTTCGTTTAGGTAATAGCCATAAAATATAGTTCGCGTGACCTACCAGTGAATGACAAAGCTAAATGTTTTAGCATGATGTATTTTTCTTACCCTAACATTCAGAATTACGAATAATCCATTACTAAATTGCTATATGGACCTAGATAATGTATTATTCAAATATAAGAAGCTAATTCTGGGTTACATTAGCTATTAACACAATGCATGTAGCAAAATAAATTGAATTATTTAAAACATATAAATATTTTTTTTTAAATTTATTTATCGTGTAAATGTATCACTTAGTTTTGGCGTAACAGTTTCGTTTTCATTTGATGATTATCATTTCCTCTGACATTTTTTCTGTATAGGAGAGAGGTGTTGACCTTTGTTCAAAAATTACGAGGTTTATGCCCATAGCCTTCACATTGCTTCTAAATGTGATATATATAAATCATTCATGAATTATGATTCTTCAAACGAATATATTTATACCTCGAAATTTAACAATTTGATTGCTAACTATTAATATAAAAAGGTTATCAGTAATTGGACTGAAGTGTCAGGGTTCCTCAAATTTCAAAACATTTCAAAAACTGCATTCAAATTAAAGAAAAATACTCTTAATAACCTGTAAGGAAAAGTTATTCAAAATATGAACCGACTAACTCATAAATTTAAGTTAGTTTCCCTTTTTCAGTCTTTTTATATATAGGATATATTAGTATAATAAAACTTCAATGTACACCTTAATTACGATTTTATGTGCACTGACTTCCATAAGTAATGAGAATCCACTTCAGACATTTAAGCAAATCGGAGTACAGCATACATTTTTATTATTTGTAATGCATCTTTTTTAACATTTTTTAAAGGAATTTTACTTAAAAATTTTCTTACGCATACTTTACTGCTTTTAAATTGTACTTTTTATTTTAAAGTTTTTTTTTTAATTCTAATATTTTATCAAGACATGTTTATTAATTTTCTAGCTCAAATATTAATAAAAGCTGAATTTATTATTTTTTAAATTTAAAAGTTTTTGTGAGTATGAATTAGAATTAGAATACAGAGTAAAATTACATATATTTTGCTTATTGTGTAGTCATTAGTTATATTATCAAGAAAAATCAATAAGTAAATAAACTTATTTATCATCCATCAATAATATATGTCTAGAAAAACCAGATAAATTGAATTATTTCACAATTCTTCTTAAAAAATTTAATTTATGAAAAATTTCATCTTGAATTCATCAAAAAAAAAAAAAAAAAAAAAAAAAAGTAGATTTATTAATTTTATCACCTTCTTTTTTTTCTTTTTTAGCTTTTGTTCTTTATCTATTTTTTTTCACACAACAGAATCCTACTAGTCATTTCTATATGCGTATTGACAAAAACAGTTACTCTAGCTATAAAACTTCAATTTCGCGAAATCCCAGGTTGATACGTTAAAGGTACAGAAGGTTTTATCCACTCACTTGTCTGCTCGTTTGGTAAATTTTCCATTTCCATCTTTCTGATTTCAGTAACAACAACAAGCAATAAGGTTAAAGAAGGAGAATAAATTAATATAATTTTCTTAAGCTTATTAATTCATCCCTTAGTTAATGCTTTTTAACAAAGTTTGTGTCAAATATTTCATTAGTTTTCATCATATACATGTACTTTCTCTTCATAATACAACAACCAAAATATTAGTCATTAAGTTAATTTAACAAAAAATATTTTATCATTTATAATTTATTTCACCGTTGAAATTTGAAAAGATTATTGGTACTTTAAAAAAAAACATGCTCCCCAACTTCTTTACTTATATCAGCATCGTAAAATATTCCTGAATAAAAATGATTTTTATTTTGGGAAATTAATATGCGCAGATAAATGTTCTGTTTAAAATGCTTTAAATTGCTTTTATATTTATGTTCTTTATCGAAGCAAGATTTGAAAAAAAAATCAGGAAGTAGGTCAAAAGGCTGGTATTAGTTATAAGATGACCTTTCTTAAACATAAAAAAATAATAATCAATATTGGCTAACTAAAACAAAAGTAAATTGTGTGGGCGTAGTTAATCAAATACACTGAACCCATTCTAAAAATAAACGTGTCGCATGTAAAGGAATTCTAAGCGGTGTGCAAATATCAAGTGACGAAGAAGTTTGAAACCGAAGTTTTATAAAAACGTATCTAGATAAAAGAGCAGAATTTTAAAAGTACTGAGAGTACTTAGCAACGCAAACATTTCTTTTTTACGTTTCTTCGAATTTCTTTGAATTGTTAGAATGTTTCAAACAATGTCTTCAAAATATGAAGTGTATTAGATTTATGATCCATGTATGCCTTACTAATAAAAGGATCTAATAAACTTACATTTTTTCTTGTTTCATTTTTAGAGCAGTTAAAATTTTTTAATGTAGAGAATATTCGGACTAATATTTAAAAAGTATTTCAAATAAACTTTATTACCCATTATTGCCTTGAGAAAATTTATTTCTCCGTTCTAATGTAAAGAAAATTTTAAAAGTTTCTTTTAAATATTTGGAAATAAGTGTCATTCTGGAAGTTTAGCTTAATCAATTATCAAGAAGCACTTTAATAATAATAAATCAATCATACAGTATTAAAATTCTAATTCTGTTAATTAACTCGAACTTCAGCTATATCGAAATAAAAAAAAATATTATTGAATATAATCAATGAATTTTGTATATTAATAATGAGTTATATGTTTTTTATAATTTATACCTCTCGTTGTCACAATTTCTGTTTCTTTCTCGTACATCTAGTTTTGAGCGTTAGTTTTAGTTAGTTAAGGATAGTTTTATAAAATATTAATTCAGTATTCTCTTTTAATAAATATCAAAAGTATCCAGATTTTTTATTTATTTTTATACTAATTTCACTTAGCATATTTAACTAAATATCTTATAAAAGTGAAAATCTTATTTCAAGATTTCAGCTTGAAATAATCCTTTTATCGAAATTATTCTACTAAATAATCTTCCTATAAAATTTCATTTGCAAATTTTAATGAAACATGCATAATAATTGAATATTAATTTTTTATTTTATTGTAAAAAAGTTTATTAACTGTTTCAAGAATGATTTCTAACACAATTTTCACTAATTTTGAGAAACTACCAATATATAAGAATCAGATATTACATAAATCGCATTATTAAAGATTTTTAAATTATATTAAAATAATCTATACATTGAGTTAAGAAACACATTTCCATTACATTGATAATTTTCTGCTAAAAATGAATTAATATAACTTCTAAAATTATATCTCATTTACAATCATTACTTCGTAAAAGTATAATAACGAAATAAAATATGTATTTCTCGAAAATAGTTTCTTTCAATATATGATCACTTTTACAAAGAAGTCTATTGTGATGGTTTATATAAATTTTCATCTTTAAATAAAATAGGCATGATTTATAATAATATGTATTTCATTCAAATATTCGTAATGTATATTTGAAAATCACTAACCATTCATTAGTTAAAGCATACTTGTAATTAATATGTAATAATGAATGTAATGTGCTTGTGTGTAATAATGAATTTTACATACAAGCAATTGTAATGTAAAATTCATAACATCCCATGAAAATGCAGAAAGTGGGTCAAGCTGAGCAGAACAATAAATTAAAGTTACTTTAACGTATAATCCAAATGTTATATTAACCGGAATCCACGGTATTCCATTGACAAAAAGAAGTGAATAAAAGTAGCTTAAATAAAAGAAAATGGGATTATCCTCGCTAGAAAAAATATTCCACTCATTTCCATAGTCAAGCTAACATTATTGACCAATTTAAGGGCTTTTTCAAACTCTAAGCCATGTCTAGAATATATTGGATTTTCCACACGTCTAAACGAATCAATAATCCTCTATTCCTGAGTTATGTGTTTTTTTGTCATAAACATGTTATCTATGTTAATATTTACGATTAAATCAGTAATTGCTCTTACTTCTTTTTTTGGTTTTAATCTTTCACTTTTTGGTCTTCACTTTTTTGTAGCTTAAATTTCTGCTTTTACAAGACACACATACAAATATATGTACCTATTAATTAACGGAGGCTTATGCTATTTTATTTATTTTTACAATTTTTAATTTATTAATAGCTTTAAAGAAATTTTTTACTGTGCATATATATATATATATATATATGTGTGTGTGTGTGTGTGTGTGTGTGTGTAATTTTTATTTAAGTGTCATATATTAGTTCAATATTCTGAATAAGATGGAAACTAGATGGCTTGAAAACGCATTAAAAATTATTTATATTTGGAGGAAAATTTGAAATGAATAGTCACAAGTATAACAAAAATATTAAATTTTAAAATATTTTAGTGAAATAATTCATGCAATTTGTATAAAATTTTAATAAATATCTATCAACTTACTTTGTTAACCAATTCTTATGTCTTTATTATTATCTTATTATCTAATTATTTATGCACTTAAACACAATTTACTAATATTTTATTGTGAAAGTCGATATGCTCCATTTGATTCAGTGAATGTAGAAACAATCTGTCCTTACAATTTTGAATCCTCTAATTATATATATATATATATATATATATATATATATATATATATATATAT
>BMAW01045926.1:227213-259326 GCA_019974015.1 Nephila pilipes
TATATATATATATATATATATATATATATATATATATATATATATATTATATACATATATATATATAATAAACTGAAAATTTTCAGAAAAGTCAGAAAACGCAAAAATAAATAAATAAATAAATAAAATGTTGTTAGAGGGCTTAGGTTTTTAAGATAGATTATTCTAGAATCAAAAGCCTAAATATCCCCATCAGCATAATAATTTTCTAAAAATGGTTCTAAAATCAAATGCATAAATACAAAATATTCCGAAAATTAAATCCAAAAATATGATTTACAATGAAAAACTCACAAAATGCCTAAAACAAATCTTTAAAAATCAAAAGGTAAAATAAGAAACACGAAATTCATAAAAAACTCAAAATTTTTCTAGTACAACTCTGCATGCGTATTAGAATTAAACACATGGAATACGAAGAAGAGAAACAGAAATTTAGAAATTTTCAGAAAAAGAATCGAAAGAACTTAAGGTGCAGAAATTTCCTAATTTAAATATCCCATAAATGCTTTAAATGAAAACATGCATAAATACTTTAAAAAGCATAACAAAACATTCAAGATTACCTAGAAGCAAAATACCAAGCATTTCATGCTATATTTCTTTTTTTAAGGTTTCCTGTATATAAATTTCTGATTTTGTAAGCTTCATTAATAATAATTTTTAGTTATAAAATTCCATGTAAATTGTGCGGGTATTCCGACCTCTGACATGCTTTTCTAGAGTTCCGATTCAGCATTTTGAAAAAGTTTTAAGAACTGTTCTTTTCAGAGTTTAATGTTGATATTTTGGCAATTTTTGAAATTATTTCCTCTCGTTAATAGGTGTATTGTGTTTTTACACTGAAAGAATTACAAAAGGCCTAATTTTCCAAAACAACATACAATATAGGTGCCATAATAAGAGTGTGTACAAAAAGTACTTATTTTTTAAGAAAGATGACATCATTAAGGTAAATTGTTATAACCATTGTGTGCAGCCACCTGTTAAGTTGAGCCGAAACGAATTTGACATTGATAAATATGAATTTTGATTTGATAATCATTTGTTGCCAAATAAATATATGATTGCTGACGAGTCGAGTTATCGACTTCATTTTTTGTCGAGTTACCACATTTGGTGAAAACTGGATTCATCTTCAAGCACCAGAAATCAAGGAAAAGTGAAGAGTTTGTTGCTTCCGGGAATTTTTCTCCAAAATTGGGGAAGATGATCTCTCTTTCTTCGGCTTGAAAATTTATGATGAAAAATGTTTCAAGCGCGAATAGGCTTCATGATCACGAATAAGAGTAAATGAAGTTACTTCTACTGGTGATATATATATATATATATATACTGAAAATTTATGAAAGAATAATTTAAATTATTTAAAAACAAAAATCCAGAAAGAAATGTAACAATGAAAGAAAAATAAATGAAAATATGGAACCCAGCAAGTCAAAAAGCAATATCGGGCTGAGGACCGATTAAGCGAGTTAAACTAGTTTAATGGTACCAACCTTCCCCCTTTGCGACTTGGTAGGCTGAATTAGGAAATCCACATTGCAAAAGAGTTCATGATTAAAAGATGCAAACAAATTCAACGATAAAATCTACAAAAATAAAATCTATAATTCCTGGTAGGCTGAATTGGGAAATCCAAATTACAAAAGAGTTCAATGATTAAAAAATGCAAAAAATTTTCAACGATAAAATTTACAAAAATAAAAATAAAATCTATAATTCTAAAAATTATCAACAAATCAAAATATAAAAATTACTTACAAAATTCAAAGAAATGAAGATTCAAATATGTGAGTAGTAAGACGGAATTTTCTTTAAGCTTCAAGATGTATATCACATACTCAAAATGAAAAAAATATTAAACATCATCACCATATAAATTGAAAAAAAGATTTAAATCATTGTTTGATTGGTAATAAAATGTAAAAGGATGCAAACAATTGGTTGGTAATAAGTTGTATTGTAAAGGAGTATAACGGTCCAGAGACTGAGTAAAAATGAAAGCTGTGTAAATGTAAATAAATAAATTCTTCACGGCTAGACCACTAACAAGCCGACTTTGTGGACCTATTGTTGTGTGGTGGAATTGAAATTGGATCACGATTCGCAAAGATGTTTAATATATTTGTGATGTATATAAGCATTCAAGAAATTCACTGGACAATCATGATCCAAACAGTTGTTGAAGAATTTTTTAATGTTATTAAGCTTGTCTATTTTATGTGTGGTTAATTTGTTATTACGTAATAAAAAGCCCAATAAAATATTCCTATAAATGGATCTATATATATATATATATATATATACTGCTGTTTGTAGAAAATGCAACACCATGAAAGAATCATCAGAATCAAATGAAATTTAATGCAGAAACGACTTGTACTGATACAAATAAAAGATGAAATTTTCAAAACAAAAGAAACAAATTAAGCGTCCGAAATCAGTATTTGGTGCAGCCACCATGCGATGCAATAAGTGCTGCTATACGACGTGGCATGGAGTCAAACAGATGTTGAATATCTGCTTGAGGAAGAGAATTCCATATCGCTTGTATGCGCAACCAAAGTTCGTCTTTGGAAACTGCAGGACGCGGATCACGAGCGAGACGCCGACCAACCATATCCCACACGTGCTCAATAGGCGACATATCCGGTGAATAAGCAGGCCAAGGAAGAAGTTGCATGCGTTGTGCTGAACAGAAGTCTCGAACAGTCCGCGCAACATGTGGGCGTGCATTATCCTGCTGAAAGATAGCTCCAGGGATGCCTTGAAGGAAAGGAACGACTTCGGGCTGTAGCACTTCACGGACGTACCTGTTGCTATTGAGATTACCCTCAATTCGTATCAAATTGGATCGTCCATGATACGAAATCGCACCCCAGACCATAACTCCGGGTGTTCGACCACTATGTCGTTCAATAATACACTCAGGAAGGCAGCGTTGACCGGCATAACGTCTAACACGAACACGGCCATCATGGGTCCACAAATTGAAGCGTGATTCATCTGAAAAGACAACTTGGTGCCAATCAGCTCGCCTGTCTCTGTGCTCAAGAGCCCACTGCCGACGCAGCCGTCGATGATTCGCCGTGAGGGGAATCCTGTATAAAGGCACCCTTGCACGCAATCCACGGCGCAGCAGACGACGACGAATTGACGAAGCCGACAATTGTACACCTGTAGCAGTAGACCAACGTGCTGCCAGCTGCCTGGAGGAAGCTGTGCGATCATTCACCGCCATGCGGAGCAGGTGTCGATCATCGCGCTCTGACGTCACCTTCTGTCGTCCAGTGCCTGTTTTTCGAGTTGTTCGGTGCTCGTCGGTCCACTGCTTCCAAACTCGCATCACTGTGGAACTGTTCCGCTGCATACGAGCTGCTATTGCGCGATAGGAAAATCCTCCTTCTCGAAGGCCGATTATCCTCCCTCGTTCAAACTCCGTAAGTTGCTTGAATTTCTTATTCTTCCGTCGTGGAGGCATACTCAGGTCTCACTAAACGTTTGCCACTAACAAATAATCATAGACTTTTTTCAACGTCCCGCTACAGCACTTTCAGCATCAATTACGCTTTATACGCTTTCAGCATCAATTCAGAGGGCGCTGCGCGCGCCGCGCACGCGCGATGGCTCTGAAACTTTATTAATTTGCATAATATCCTATAATTGACATTTGCTGCGAATTTCATTTGATTCTGATTATTCCTTCATGGTGTTGCATTTTCTACAAACAGCAGTTTAGCTGTTGGTGAAATTGTTATTCGCTATTTGCTCCCGTACTATGGAGAAAAGGCGCAGGTGATAGTTTAAGAAGTGAACTCAGCACCATTTTCTATCTTCGTGAAAATAGTTTTGAACTGGTTATTTTGGCCTAATACATGGTCTTACAAATGTAGCTACTTTTATTTTAGCACCCAATAGTGATGGAAGCTAATCTCGCATAAAAGTAGAGACTTTACTATTATGACCGAAAACTGTTAAGAAATTTCTTTCAGTCCCAAAGAGATATGGCGTGTTGGGAGTAATATGTCTTCTGGTACTTCTAGATGTTGATTAACTACATTTTCGTTAGATAGTCACACAGATTCCAATTATAGGATATTATGCAAATTAATAAAGTTTCAGAGCCATCGCGCGTGCGCGGCGCGCGCAGCGCCCTCTGAATTGATGCTGAAAGCGTATAAAGCGT
This sequence comes from Nephila pilipes, assembly GCA_019974015.1. Taxonomy (NCBI): domain Eukaryota; kingdom Metazoa; phylum Arthropoda; class Arachnida; order Araneae; family Nephilidae; genus Nephila; species Nephila pilipes. The sequence goes on from BMAW01045926.1 coordinate 231,403, forward strand.
AATTGATGCTGAAAGTGCTGTAGCGGGACGTTGAAAAAAGTCTATGATTATTTGTTAGTGGCAAACGTTTAGTGAGACCTGAGTATGCCTCCACGACGGAAGAATAAGAAATTCAAGCAACTTACGGAGTTTGAACGAGGGAGGATAATCGGCCTTCGAGAAGGAGGATTTTCCTATCGCGCAATAGCAGCTCGTATGCAGCGGAACAGTTCCACAGTGATGCGAGTTTGGAAGCAGTGGACCGACGAGCACCGAACAACTCGAAAAACAGGCACTGGACGACAGAAGGTGACGTCAGAGCGCGATGATCGACACCTGCTCCGCATGGCGGTGAATGATCGCACAGCTTCCTCCAGGCAGCTGGCAGCACGTTGGTCTACTGCTACAGGTGTACAATTGTCGGCTTCGTCAATTCGTCGTCGTCTGCTGCGCCGTGGATTGCGTGCAAGGGTGCCTTTATACAGGATTCCCCTCACGGCGAATCATCGACGGCTGCGTCGGCAGTGGGCTCTTGAGCACAGAGACAGGCGAGCTGATTGGCACCAAGTTGTCTTTTCAGATGAATCACGCTTCAATTTGTGGACCCATGATGGCCGTGTTCGTGTTAGACGTTATGCCGGTCAACGCTGCCTTCCTGAGTGTATTATTGAACGACATAGTGGTCGAACACCCGGAGTTATGGTCTGGGGTGCGATTTCGTATCATGGACGATCCAATTTGATACGAATTGAGGGTAATCTCAATAGCAACAGGTACGTCCGTGAAGTGCTACAGCCCGAAGTCGTTCCTTTCCTTCAAGGCATCCCTGGAGCTATCTTTCAGCAGGATAATGCACGCCCACATGTTGCGCGGACTGTTCGAGACTTCTGTTCAGCACAACGCATGCAACTTCTTCCTTGGCCTGCTTATTCCCCGGATATGTCGCCTATTGAGCACGTGTGGGATATGGTTGGTCGGCGTCTCGCTCGTGATCCGCGTCCTGCAGTTTCCAAAGACGAACTTTGGTTGCGCATACAAGCGATATGGAATTCTCTTCCTCAAGCAGATATTCAACATCTGTTTGACTCCATGCCACGTCGTATAGCAGCACTTATTGCATCGCATGGTGGCTGCACCAAATACTGATTTCGGACGCTTAATTTGTTTCTTTTGTTTTGAAAATTTCATCATTTATTTGTATCAGTACAAGTCGTTTCTGCATTAAATTTCATTTGATTCTGATGATTCTTTCATGGTGTTGCATTTTCTACAAACAGCAGTATATATATATATATATATATATATACATATTTATAACAAAGCGCACAAATCACAACATAAAACAATCTGACAATATCGAACACAAAATCAATACAATTAGTAGATAAAAAACATAAGAAATCATTAAAAATCAAATTAATATTTATACAAATCAGGTAAAAAGTATATAATAACTAAGCATTGCAAAATTTTAAACCAAAAAACCAAAAATTTAAAAATCGATTAAGCAACCAAAAACTATTTTTTAAGAAAAAACCATGTGAAAGAAAAGCAAAAATTAAAAATAAATTACAAAAAATCTAATTTAAAGAATTAAATATTTAAGAAGGGAATAATGTGTGATTATAATAATAATTACTGATCAAACCACCACACTTCAGTTAATAATATTATAAAAATATGGTAACAAACCATTTTCCATAAAATTCATGAAATCAGCCATAGAAGAAAGAATGTAAGCATAGTAACCCTTTTCAACTAAATTATAAACAACCAAATTACACAAAAGTAAGAATCTATAATGCTATAAAATTATTTAAATTCCAATAAAAAAGATTAATTAACCAGAATCGTCTCTAATGAAATTAATAAGCATTTTAAAGCATACTTGACATAAAATTTACCAATGACACGTCATCAGAAATAGTGTTGCAAGTTTTTATATATTAAAAATGTAGAAAAAAATTAACTATCTAATCAAATAAAGAAAACTTTAACAAATAGCAAAAGATATACATTCGCTCAGATTTTGGAGAGATTTGAACTTAAGAGATCATAGATATCTAAATAAAGTAGCTTATTAACTAACTATTGGATGAGAACTTCTTCAAATTAAGGTATATACTTTTATATATAACAAATGAATATTTCAGAACAGTTTTGAAAAAAAAAAAAAAAAAAAAAAACCGTAAAGAATATTTTGAAAGGCTTTAGAAATTACCTGAGAAAAGTTCAGGTAAATTATTCAAATTTGCAATATCTGCGTTTTGAACCCGAGATACCTCGATTGTTTAAGAAGCGACTTATCTCAGCGCCATCAGTGCTTGAGAGGTTACTAGTACTACAACTCTTTGCATGAGGAACAACATCACTAGCGCTTTGGCGGTCATAAACAATGTAGTTTTGTGTCATATGAGAATGAGTTTTGCTCAACAAATTCGTTATGATTGTAAAAGTTTTAAATTTTCCTTAGTTCAAAAAAAAAAAATATTTTTTTAAGTGTGACTAAATGGGAGTGGATAGTTTTTGTATTTATTCACTTTGGAATAAATGGATGAGATTAATTATTTCATTTTTCTCATTGAATTTCGGTTCCGTCATGGAATTTTTTTTCTTTAATTGTACCATGAACGGTATTCTGGTTACTGAAGTTGTAATATTTTTTGTTCTGTGAAAGTAGTTTTAACACACTTTCCACATTCCACAGCATGAGACAGTGTTTAAGTTAAATTATGTCCATTTTTTTTTATCACTATTCATTTATCTTCAGAATTGCATTTTTTAGTAGTTTTGTCTTTAATTTGGTTGTGATTCTTAATAAATATTTCACATTTGTTATGAATTGATGTTACTTTGTATAATTTGTATTTCTGTAAATTTGTGCTTTTTTTCTTTATAATATTTTGTATGTTTTTTTTTTAATTTTTGATAATATGTGCATCATGATTGTCTTCGTTTTATAGATATTTTACTAAGTTTTATCAATTAATTTTTAGTAATTGTAGTTTTTAATTATAAAATATTTCTTAAAATTTGGTTTTTTAACGTGACTCAGAGTTCTTAAGCTCAATTCATTTACCATATTGAATATAAATTGAAAAGTGTATATGTACCAAATAATGTTTTATAAAAGTCGAGGATTTTTCAAAGAATTTAAGGAAATACAGAAAGAAATTAGAAAGTTTATGACGTATAAATATGCTTAGCTTACATAGTTTATGCAATATTGACACAAAAAATAATCATTATTTTTAAATTTCACAAAATCAATACTTCGCGTTCTTTTTCTAACACTGCACATATGAATGATTGCAGATTTCCTCTTTCCCTTTATACCATTCAGTTCATTTTATAACAAACGTAACAGCTATCAAATAATTATAAGGATTGTATAGCAAAAATTTTACAATCTATTATAACATTATTAACATGTTTGTGTATAACTCAGTAATTGCGATCATAAATATAGTGATTTTCAAACTGTCTCGATAATGATCAATAAACATTCTTCATAGACAGAAATTTTCTTGTGGATATTGACAAAACTGCCCAAGCTTCCGAATAAGACCACAAGATAAGAAAACCGCCCATCTTCATTTCAAGATATCTTTCAACAATGAAGTTACACAGAAATTTATTTGTCTAAAGAAAATTAGGATAATTTATTTGTCTGTCTCTTTTGAAAGAATAATTACATTCAGTGGCCAAAATAGTAGAAGCTTTAGGAACATGATAATAGACATTCAAAAGTGAAAACATATCACTTGATAATTAAAGATCTTTCTTTAAAGAAGAAATTTATCACAGCCTTTCTATTTTCTAAATTCTACAAAAACATATTTTATGAATGAAATACATGGTCATTATTTGAGGTAGGGCGTACCAATTATCTAAAGCATAATAAATGCTAATTCTACTGAAGTAACAGCCAATCGGAAGTAAATTTTAATAGCATTGTTTAAAATGACGTTGGGTACCGCAGAGTAGAAATATAAAATTAACGCTTCCTCTTTAAATACAGCGTTATTTTATTCAGAGTGGGGGTTTTAAAACATTTTCTTGGTTAGATTAAATATTAATTGTCAGATAATTTTGAAACTATCCAGTTACTCTTAAAGCTTAAGTGTTATTCTAAGCTTAAAGTTCTGCAATTTAATAAAATTTAGTGTTCTCAAGAGTCTTTCATCTTAAAATTATTTTACTTTTACAAATTATAAAGCAATTGTTTTGTTTACTTTTTTGTAACTTCTTTTTTCAATGAAAATTCCGAATATAAAAGCAAAATCGATATTATTATGTACATCAAATAATGATTCTATATGCTTATCTTATAATACGATAAATTTAATTTCTAGAATATAAAGACGCAGAAGAGAGAGACACTCCGTTTCTATAGAAAATTTAAGGAAGTATATTTCAAAATATATTATTTTAAAAGTGAGGAATATATTTTGAAAGCTTTAGAAAAAGAGTTATAATGTATGAGAATGGTTATTTAATATATGTATTGGAAAAACAAAGTGAAATGTAAAACAAAAATAGATGTTTATTTGTCACACTTATTACCATATAATACACATAAATCGAATATAATTAAAAACTAATTTAAAATAATTAATTTTTGCTATTTTATTCAACAGACCTTTGCAAACAAAAGTACATTATTTTTTTCTTTCTATTTTGTTTTGAAATCAAATTGTACTGAATAAAAACAATATTCTGTTATCTATAGAACTGAAACTATTTCTCACAATTATTTTCTTTGAATAAAGAATGGTCAAATGTGTAAGAAAATGCTTGAGTTGCTCTTTTACAATTTTATAAATTAAGATTCTAGAAAAATTTCAAACAAATTCAATATAAACACGACAGCAATCAGAAATATATTTTCGATCTAACATAATTTGCAATACATTTAATAAATTTTATTATATTAAGGAAATCGCCTATTTATTATTAGATTAAATATTATTTTAACAATAAAAATACAAGTATCTCAACAAAAAGTAAGTAGAAAAAGATAAAAGTTTGAAAACTGCGATTGAATTAATGATGAAAGAAATTGCATCTAAAAATATTGTTTAAACTATATCAAAAAAAAAAAGTTCAGGAGTCTATGATTCTGCTTGTTTGAGAGTCAGTCACGAAAACAGAAACATATACTCAGACTTCCTGTTAATTAAAATATATAAAATTCAAGTAAGTGATTTATTTGGAGTAAACAATAGATATGTTTGCTTTATATATATATATATATATATATATATATATGTGTGTGTGTGTGTGTGTGTGTGTGAGTGTGTGTGTGTGTGTATAAATCCAAATAATTGATTTAAAATGTGGTTAACTGATTTTCCTTAAAAAAACTAATTTATTTAAAAGAACAAAAGTTTAATATTTCAAATGGAATCTTGTATAATATTTTACTTAACAATGTAATTCCGAATTTCCCGAAAATAAGGTGAAATTGAAATTTTACTCGATATTTTCTTAAATTTAAAATGAAGCAAATTTATTAATGTTACAGTATGATATATTAATATATTAAAAATTGAAATAACAAGCAAGAAACAACAACCAATAAATAAAACTTGTATTGATGTTTTGAAAAAAAAAATGCTGCAAATAATGCAGTTTGGCATAATTTGGGGTAAATATATCTAGAAAAAAAAGTAACAACTCTAATGTTTCTTTAAATGCTTAGAAATGTGTGGAATAGATATCTTTTTTATAGTTTCACATACAAAGTAAATATAATGATGATGCATGAATGATCTTTTTAATACAGTGACAATTTGAAATTCAAGGCATTTAATATCCTTATTTTTTTCTTTTAATTTTAAATTGAATTTTCGTAAAAATACAATTTTTTATCTTCAGCTTTTTTTAGATAATTTGCAAAAATTACTAGTCATTTTTTCACTCGATTGCAAGTAAAATAACTAACTAATATAAATTCAAATAAGTCAGCCATAGGTCTATTTCCACCTAAAGAAAAATAAATGTGTAACCCTTCCAAATATAAATGCAATTATGACATTCGATAAGAAAATGACGCTCTTTAAATTGAGGTTAATGTGATGTACGTTTACATACCTCCCAAAGTTATTGTACACATGTGAATTTTAAAATTCGAAACACGGTTGGCAGTCAAGCTTTTAAGTGACTTCTGTCAGCTTTTCAGAGAAGCCCTCTACAATTCTTATCTCATAAAATGATATAAGAATAATGAAAATGATTACTATGTTTTTTTAATCTGCATCACACATTTAAATTTCTTAACAAAACAGTATCAAAATTTCCTCTTAACTATTTTTTCAACTATTTCTCAAGGAATTTGCAAACTAATAAAAAATATGCGACTAAGGTCTTTGTCAACAACATCGTTTAGTGAATCGCTGATAATCAGAAATAAAAGCCTTCTAGGCAGACAGAAATTTTGTACTTATTTTTGAAGTATACAAAATATATGATAGTACAAATATAGAATTTATGCTTCAATTTAAATCCAACCCACGCATGAGAACTTTCATTAATATAGACTACTGAAAATATAAAAGTTAAATATTGTCGTTTTTGTTCCACTGTTAAGAACATGTAGCGCATCATTGACTTGGAATAGTATTGTTCATGAAAGAGGTCCATCACCCACGTCCAATATATCGCTCAGGTAAACAGAAGTGATTTTTCATCAATAGTTTTATGAGATGATATCGTCAAAAATTTAAGACCGCTGTACTTGACTTCTAGTGATATTTGATTGCAAAACGTTAGATATTAACTCATGCTCTGATAATAACGCTTTTAGATTTCAGAAAAGATAGAGTATCTTTAATAATATTTAAGATACTTAAAATACTACTTTTAAAATTCATATAATGGCATACAAACTGTAATGATGTAATAAATACAGATGATAGTAAAAAGGAAGAAAATTTGAAGTTTAAATTATTACTAAGGAATAGCCGAGATTTCCGGATAAAATTTATTTTGAATATATATTGATCTGTGTGTACAAAATGTCGTGAATTACAGCAATAATTGTTAATTGTTTTGTGTCAGGAAGCTGTAGATTGAAATAATCCACTGGTCATAAAGTTTTAATTATTATCCCGGAGTACAGTAAAGTTTAAATTATTATTGAAAAAAATTGAAACACGCAAACTTAATTTCTATTTATTATTCTGTTTATTTCATTCTTCAGATTAATCTACACAGTCACAATCAAGAATTAAGCATTTCTCACAGCGTTTCTTGACCTTTCGAAAGCTGTAATTGTAGAGCTCACCAGATTGACTATCTTCTCCATCCGGCGCATTCCTTCAAATTGTGGCTACATTGAACCAAAAAATAATTAATAGCTGTAGCTTAAACATTATGAACGTAAGGATAAATTAATGTACATAACGAATTTATGCTGATATATGGGTTATTTCTTGGCAATAGTTAAAACTTTACGACGCGTTAAGCATATAATCATTAATATATAAATACTTAATTATATGTTTCAGCACTAACAATATTACATATTTTTTTCTACTTTCACATAAATTTAATTGACCAGTAGTATATCTGAAGAATCTTGACGAACATTTTGAGTATAAAACTTCAGCATTTTAAGCATAAAAATTTCAAATTATATTTTAATTCAGAAAGTATTATAGTGTGAAATATATCAGATATTTCATTCATTACATAAAAAAATAGTAATTTTTTCAAATATTCGAATTTCCAATTATTTCTCATTGGATGGCTATAAAAAAATTAGAAAAATACTTTTTTTTGTTATATGACACTACTTTAGGAATTATTTACAATAAACATCCCTCCATTAAAATTTATTACAATCCATAAATTTCTATCTCAGAGGCGCAAGAAAACTTAATTTATCTTGACTTTCATTTAAGAGGAATAACTTACGTATATATATATATATGATACTATATAAATAAATATATACTTCACATTTATTCTTTCTTTTCATATTCAATGAGATTCCTATAATATCGGATACCATTACATAGTTTTTGAAGAAAATAATAATGCATATTCCTCCATGGAGAGAATATAATGCGCTCGTAATAGTAGGGTATTAAACAGTCTGCGAACCGAGTTTTTGGTATTCTTGATAACTCAAAGTATGCCATCAAACTTCTTTTCAAAAATTCTTCAATTTTAAGTTAATGAAATATTTACATTTAGTAGAAACCAAGGGGAATTAAATTGAATGAATTGACGATATACTATTTTAGTGATTTGCCAGTGTCCAGTTATATACTTTAAATTCAAATACATTATAACTTCTTGAAGTTTATAATATGAAAGATATTAAACAGTGGTGTTTTATAAGCAAATGCAATTCATAAGTATACATGTCTAGATACATTTAGAGTATAAAATATCCCTACAAAATTGAATTTCAAAAATTGTTTCAATGCACCTCTATTTTCATCTTAGTTGTACAATAATCTTATACCTTTAAGGTATCATATAAAACATAGGTAAAAATAAGTTCTTTGAACATGCATTTATTTCAAACTTTACACTTTGCGTAATATAATTTTTTATACCTTAAATTTTAAGAGCAAAAAGGAACGATGAGTGAAATTGAATTTATTCAATAATTAGTCTTAACAATTTATTTCAATATTTGATGTTTATTAAACTTATCATCTAAAATAAATAATTGAAATTTTTTTGCTCAATTAAGCAATTATGCTACATGTAATTAAACTTAAGGCAAACGATAAATTATGTTATTAAATTCAATATATTTCAGAAAAATGTAATTGAAAATAAAGCAAATGATAAATTATAAAATTTAATATTATATCAACTAAATGTAATTCAAATTAAAGTAAATAATAAGTTATTAAGCAATGGATTTGGCTAACGTTTGGTGATTTGGAGAGGTACTTGGAGTAAAATTTAATTCTTTAAATAATTCTTTTTAATCAATTAATTTTTATATATTATAATTAAATTATCGTATTGTTATGCAAAACAAATTTCAATTCAATTGAGCAATTTAAAATGTGAGGAAAAAGCTCTTAAAGATTTCAACCAGATACAGTTATAATGTGAGTTAAAGAAAACTATTGAAAAGAAAAAGGCACATTTGATTAATAATTTTATTTTTGTTGATCACATACTAACATTCAATACGTACATGAAGTATAAAAATTCCTATTCGATCAAATTATTATGTTTAGAAATAATAATAAAATTACTAAGTTTGTGTCAATAATATATAATTACCAAATGAAATAGTAATGTAAATAACTATATTATGTGATTAATAAAATATTAACAAAAAATATTTATAATTCTTATTCATTTTTAATAAAACTTCAAAAATCATTATTTATGCGCATATTATGTGTTTTTAGGCGATTTAAAGGACCATATAATTATGTTTAGAATTTATGCTTTTGATTTCCTAATCAAAAGTCTTAGAATATATGTTTCTAGAAAATCATATATTTTATAATTATGTGTTTCATTAATAAATGAAATTAAGAGAGATTGTAATAGTGTTGTAATAAATATTCACTAATAACAATGTAAATTATTGTATTAATATAATAAAAGTAAATCATCATCAATGAAAACTATTTATGCATGGTGTATGATAATATGTGTTTTGAAGTTAGTATTTTTTTTTACTAAATTCAAAAATGAGAGAGATTCCCCCTAACTATAATTAAAGATTTCAACCTATACTCCCTCCTTTACTTAAGACATTTTATTACATAAATAAGAAAAAGTGAAGTTAAACAAATTAATGATTATTTTTTTTGAATATTTTAATACATGAGGCTATGCAATTACAACTAATTTTTAAATTTTTTTTAGTTATTATAATTATTATTATATAAATATAACATTAGTAATACTTGTTTTAATAAAGCTATATAATGCAGTTACTATGAAATAAATTGATTACCTAATGGAATTTATGGAAAAATGTTACACTATTTTATTTTTCAAATTGAATTGAAAACTAAGTAAACTTTAAATTCTAATAGTATTAAAATGTAGCTTTCTATTGAGAATAAATTATAATTTAAATATGTGAAGAGTACTCAGTAATGTAATATATTCGATACATATCTTATAATATAAAGGAACCACTTAACTTTATAAATATTTAGTTTTACCAATTCTTCAATAATTTTGTAATTACTTATATATAATTCATTTGATATTAAGAATATTTTAAAAGGTTTCTCTCTAATGTTTTTAAACATAAATGTATTTTAAAAGAAATGAACTAGAATAATACCAAAATATTATTACTTATATTACGTACGGTATTCAGAAGCCCATCGTTCTACATTTACTCAACGAATCCAATTGAAACTTTGAGTTTTAGTTTAGTTTAGTTTTTATTGACCTCGCACTAGAAGTAACACGAGAGCTATTGTCAACGGACCTCGTAATTTTGAACCTCGGTCAAGTGATGAGGATGACACCTAAGCTAGCATTTCCTCTCCTAACTTCCACATCATGCCAAAGGAAGGACTTCGGATCCCAACATATTCAACGCGCATTAGTCCCCGCGCGGGTCTTTTGTGGCCAAGGATTGCACCTGCGACTGAACGAAAACCGCCGGCCACGAATACGAAACCATAAACACTAGGTTACCACTGCCACCCAAATGAAGCTTCAAATACGCGTTATGCAGGTCATGGAGCCTAGGTTTAAAAGGAAAAAAAGTAATAGTTAGAATTTTTGCTGATAGAAGGTGCTACATGTAAGTAAATAGTAGGATAAGAGTGGAAAAAAATACACCAGTGTTATTTGTTACTTTCATATGTGCTGCATGTGCAAGTATTGAAATTGAATTTTTTGTTATTAGCATATAATTATGTTACCAACAGTAGCAACAACAATTCTCTGGGAAATAGGTGAACATAGCGATGGATGCTTGTTTTCAGCTCCCCTTCACTGTTCACACTTCCTTAGGATTATTTGATGAAACTCCACAGCCAGAAGTCACAAAATTTCAGATCCGGTGATACAGATGACAAGATTGTCCATCAAAACTATTCCGTACCAAAACTATTCCATAAAAATATTAGAGATCCTATTCTTTCAGAAGATTTTTGTACCATTCATTTAGGACAATGCTTTTGACAAACTCGTTTTATGTGACCTTCTCGTAGGAATAGAGAAACAGAATGAAACTTAAGGGGTACCTTAACAAGCTGTTAGATTTTATGAATGTACTTACTATTGTTGCTCCGCATGTTGTTTGTTGGAAATTGTATCATTTTATACTCGCCAAAAGTAGTTGATGTAATGTGAATTTGTCTTAGAATTTAATTAAATTTAGAAGACAGTATCAAAGTTCTTATTTTACTATTTTTAAAGCTTCAAATACGTGTTATGCAGGTCATGGAGCCTAGATTTAATGTTTGTTTCTGAAATGCCCAACTTTGGTCCAAAAGGCAGGTTCTATTCACTTTGGTATCATTAGTGTTTTCCAGATAGCCAAATATTAATTATACCAAATGTAGAAATAGCTGTCTCGTAATTTCTTGATGTTCCTGAACTTGGAAGTACTGTCGTTTCTTGACATCCGAAATGTTCGTTATGGGATAAAAATACAGCGAGTTACGGTGAATTAGCATCAACTGGAATTTATTGACATGCACATCTAAGCCCTTTAACACTATTTCAACTTTGTGACATGAAGAGTTGCCCAATTTTAAGACTCAATTTATGGTGAGGAAGATAACACCGTATAAGGATGTAATTGATGAGCCATGATGTTGAGATAGACCACACTTGCCGAAGCATGTGTTACCAAAACTTGCGATCTACATGACAGATGTCTGAATATCTCCAAAATTATAATCCTCTTTAACAGCCTCTTTCTGACCTGTTGTTTAAACTTCTAGCAACAATTCCTCCTAAACGGACGTACCCAGAAACGATCATTGAGAAATTATTAAGAAGCCGTCATTCTTCTGAACTGGCAACTGTCTTCCATTGTTCCAAAGTCCACTCATAATTTTCTAGGGCACACTTTAGATGTAAAGGATGATGATGTTTGATTAATTGAGTCGCATGAAATGAATGCCTGTTTTGTTTCCCATATCCAAAAGATTCTAGTGAAATATGCGCTTCGAAACATTTTTATTTAACCTGTACTTATTTGTCATAGTCAGTGTATAGTCATTTTCGCAACTGACTATCCACCAATTTTGTTTCTCCGAATGAACAGATTCTGATGTCTACAACTAGTATCACCTTCTATCATACATTTTGCATAAGTACTAAAAATGGCAATAGTTTGCAAACACTGTACGAGCGACGTAGGTTCAGAAATGACAGTAATGAGGAATATGGCCAATAAATTCTGCCTTCTATGAAAGTCATTTAAATCAGCAGCTTTCCATGTCACACGTAAACCCCCCCCCATATATATATATATATATATATATATGGGTGGGTGTGAAACACTCACGAATTTTAAAATATATAAAATTATATTAGTTTTACTTGAAATGTGTTTAACATTTTTCATCACCGTCGTTGATAACAAAGTGACACAATTTTCTGAACCATCTAAGACCATGTCAAAATCTTTAATAAATGTTTTCATAAGCTTGAATTTTGGTTTCGATCTAAATTAATCTATACAGAACAGCTTACGTAATATGCAGAACAAAATGTCAGATGTTTCAAATTATTTACACGATTACGCAAATTTACTTATTTATACGAGTGATTACCATGCTAAGGTTACTATTAGTACAATTATTTGCTTTCCTTAAAATTGAATTCCCATCTAATATAATGGGAATTAAAATGAATTATTTTTCGGCATATTTTCTATTTATAATCCTAAATGTTTTTTGAATCGGGTAACTAGGTATAATAGGTTTTGCTAGTGTCCATATAAATTGCTCTTCCTCTCTCCAGGTTCAATAACTGAGTACCTAAGGTCGCTTGGGAAATTAACAGCAGGTCTAGCATCGGTCTAGCCACTAGCCCTAGACAGAAGATGATAATTAGCACCCCGACCCTACAGGCTACTGGAATGGAGATGGACATCCGTATGTCCACGTAGAATTATTTTTAACACATAAATTTCTGAATAATCAACTGATATTTATGTGAAAATTATGAAACTTTTTTAAATGTTTAATTCATCGAATTAAAAATTAAAAGTTGGTATCTTAATAAAGTTATTTATTTTACGAATTGTACTAAACACTAAATTTTGAAAGGATTTGGGTAAAAATGCTTGAGACAAATTGGTAGAGTAAAAGACCCTTAATGGAAGTGTATGTGTGTGTTTGAGTTTTAGTTTTATCCTAAAGCGTCTTGAAACGAATTTTGTATCTTAAATGTTTAAGTGGTCAAAACATGCACTATGTCATGGTGTGATGTTAAGACAACCGAGATACAGTTCAGGTGTGAGTCTAACCACTTAAAAGTATCACAAAAGTATGAGGTCTGTCTTCGAAAAACTTCCTGCTACTTTCAACGTGCCATAAATAAGAACCAATATATCTTCAAAAGAATGACTAAAATGAGTCACTTTAATTTGAAATAAAATTATTTAAGCGATCAAAGTAATGTTTCTTCATGAATATTTAAATGAAATTCTTAAATTTGAATGGAAATAAACCTGGCAAAAACACTGATTTAAAGAAAGATAAATACGATTTTGTTAAATGATGTATCTCGTAACAGTGAATTACACATGGCGTGTGAAATACGAATAGAAGAGCCAAAAATAATTAATTTGGAATTTATTTCTAATATTAATTTATATAGAGTCTGTAAACACAAAACAATTGCAGTTATTTTAATTATATTTTTATATTCAAATATTTTAATTATACTTTTATATTTCAATACATTAATTTTCATTATTATAACTGTGATATATTAGCAGAAAATTTAATCTTCTAATTCAACAAAGACAAGAGAAATCAACACGTGTACTACAAGAAGGTTATTAATAAACAAAAGTTCAAATAAACGTATAATTAAAATCAAATTTATGTTGTTTCATATACTCTTTTAATGATACCATTTACTACAAATATGAAAATAAAAAAACATAAAATATTTTAATATGAGTAATATACATACCTTTTCAAATGCTTAATTTTTTTGAATTTTGTTCTTCTACATCGTTATTCAATTAAATTCGATAAGACATAAATTAACACACATAGAGAGATTTATATATATATATATATATGTATGTATATAGGTGTGGGTGGGTGTATAAAAAACAAAACATTATGTACTAAACTAAATTTACATTTGAAGCAGTATAAATAAAATAACGTTTTATGTTTCTATTATGACAAAAAAAATAAAGTTCCTCTATTTTTGAAGATTTTGTTTTGAACGTTCTTAAAGATGGTACTTTTTTTATGAGAATAAAACTCTATCCGGAATGAGCAAATAGAGAAACAGCAATAGATAGATCTATCACTTTAGAGGTAATCGATTTTCAAACATCTAAAAAAGCCTCTTTACAAAGAGTTATCAATATTTCTTAGAGACTACACTCTTGGGTCATCTACTACAGTATACAATCACTTGTTACGTGACAGGACTGGAAAATAATTTGAGAAGGGGGGAATATATTCTTGTGAATCTTATTATTTACTTCACAAAATATGATTGGGTGTCTTCTGTAAGAAGATCTTTATGTGACTAGATTTCTTAAAGTGTTGTTCCTTTTTTTAATGGCTATATTTTTTTTCCTTCTGAAATCAAATATCCGTTTATCAAGTGAACTGTTGAGATGCTTAAGAATTTTAACAAGGTTGTCAGAAAATGCAACTTCACGCAAAGTTTTGTGAAAGTATAAAAATATTGATTTAAGGTTTCATGTATTAAACAACAACTGTTCAGTTTTTATAAGGTCAGATAGTAGGATAAAATTATTTTCTTATATTCCAAGAGTATAAGTGAATTCAAAAATATCTGTTATGATCCTAATATGAAAATAATTATGATTATGAAACAAACTGTTATGATTATTACAAATATTATTTTGTATAAATAAATTATCTTTACTTTTCTTTTTTCATTATAGTTCAATGCCAAACAGTTTCCCATTTTTATATAAAAAAATTACACTAAGCGTTAAATGATCTTTTCATTAAAACATTATATGTATAATATTTGCAGTTCAATGATTTTTTTCAACTCTATTATTTACTTAAAAAAATTAATTATTTAGATTCTTAATAATCACGAAAGATATATTTTTATAAAACGCCTATAATATGTTTTTTCATATTATTAATAAATGCAAAAGAATATTTGGAATGCTTAAATTTCTATAGCATGAAACTAAAAGCTAACAAAATTTTACGAGTATTTTTTGCGTTCAGTTTGTTGTGACACTGCTAGTAAAATATATAATCATTTCATAAAATACAATGTTTTAAGCAAACCGAAATTTAGTATCAATAATGTCCAAAATATATTATATATTTGCAAATAATTTTACTTCTTAATTCTTAAAGTAAATATTATTTGCAAGTTTTCATTTAGGAATGTTTGGAAAAATATTTATGCTTCTCAAGGATTTTTAGATATTAGAAATAAATTGGAATAAACCTAAAAAAGCATAAATCATATTGAAAAAATGTACTTTACTTATTACGAAAAAATTGTAGGTTAGCTCCTTTCACATATATTTCCTTTAAGAATAAAGTGATCCAGATATAATACAAGGAGACGAAACTATTTGTAACATCTTTGGCAATAAGCACACGTATTTTCTTGTATTCAATTTCAGCGCAACTCGATTTCCGTCCAACAACAGCATACATTCAAAATAATTCAATTCAAATTCCTCTTCGGTCTTCTAGAATGTCCAGAAACTAATGTTACCCTTTTTGTGGTTTGAGCATCTTTTCTATTTACCAATCATAGAAAAGGAGTCTTGGAGAGGAGAACTGCTTCTGAACCCAGCGAACGAGAGAAACAACAATGCACAGAAACATGAAAGCGTCTTTACTGAGGCTTATCAATATTTCTAGGCGACCACGCTATAGGGACGAATGGATGAAATATAAAATCACCTATTACGTGATAGGAATGGGAAGCAGCATGAGGTAGAGGAAATATTCTCGTGAATCTTGTCCTCTACTTCAGCGAGTATTCTTCGTTGACTTACATATAAGAATCTTTATGTAACAGGACTTTCTAAAAGGGGAATTTTCGTGCTCTGTATTTTCGTTCACTATTTATTTTACTTTTTCTGAAAAGTAAAGTCGTTTCTTAGGTTATCTATTGAGATGGTTGAAATATTTTAACGAGGATGGAATGAAAGAAAACCTAGCGCAGCAGTTCTTCGTAGAAATCTTCATAGATTGATCTGAAGATCTTTCAAAAGTTGCATGAGTTGTTCATCTTTTTATGACAAATAGTTCAAAGTATTATTTCTTTCCCGTGTTTTGAGTATAATCGATTTTATAAGTATTTTACTTGTGAATCTGGTTCAGTATATTTCAAGCTTTTAACTTCATGAAAGTCAAGTGTTTAGCACCCTCCATAAGAAGTTCTTTCAGATAAATTCACATTTTAATCACAATGAGAAATCACGTCACAACAAAAGAATAAACATTACTAATTGCTGTAATTATGTTCAAAATATAAACATTCTAAGCTTTGAAAATTTTAGTTTAAGTATATCGCGTAAAAATTAAATATAAGATTTAAAAAGTACTTTTGAAAAACAAAGAATTCTTAAAAGTTAATTGTCAGCCAATCAATATTAGGGTCATTATTTTATCACATAATATATCATTACTTTCCCTGTAACTAACACGTGATTCCAATTTCTTTAAATCAGGGCTTAAGTATGTTTATACTATGCAAGTAAGATATATTATTGTTATACAAAAATTATATCATAAGACATTGGAATATAGAGTGTGTGAATGGCCCCCATTAAACTTTTGATGTAATGATTAATTACCAATTAAACATTTTTAATTTACTTCAGATTAAAATGTAATTCACACTTGAATATAACAAATGACATATTGAAGTTTAAGAGAAAACATGCTTTTAATTTCTATAAGCTTTTTCAGCTGAATTTAAACAGCGCTAAATAAACTGATACACTGAATTACAAAATCGCAGAATAAAATCAATGTTAATTATAACTTTGATGTAAACTTTTAGAATTTGGCAGAAATTAAGGCAAAATATTTCTTCTACTCAGTGCTTTTCGGACTCATGAAAAAATTTCCCTCTGAGTGGGAAATTCTGTACGACCGATTTCATTAGATATGGTATTGTTAATGCTTTTTCGTTACAATGGGGGGAAGAGAGTAAAGTTTTCAGTTTGTAACATCGCTTCCAAGACAGAGGCCGTATACTTTTCCAGAAACTATACAAAAATGGAACCAGATATTTACTTAGCAAATAATAAAATCCCCTAGTCCTGGTTCACAAAGTACCTTAGAGTAACGTTCGGAAAAAGCTCACATTTAAATATTACATAACACTAATTAAAAAATCAGTATAAAGCTTCAGTTCATATTAGGTATCCCCTTACCTCGAGCAAATCTACATTAAATAGACGTAATAAATTGCTTACCTACAACCTGATAATTAGACCAATCCTGACCTATGTATGCCCAGTCTGGTCCCACTGTGCTAATGAAACCCTCGATATCCTTGAAAAATCACAAAATGTAGCCCTCAAAATGATTCTGAAAGTCCACTGGTATATGCGCAATAACGATATTAGAAAATCCATTAAATACCCATCGCTCAAAAACTACATCAAAAAGTTATGCAATTTTTTTTTTCATAAAATTGATACTTCTACAAATAGAACCATTCAAGCAATACAAAATATACTCCAATATGAAATGATTGACTACTACATAGACCCAGAGAAATTTTAATAGATTAATTATAAAATCTTTTCACTAATACACCTTCAAATAACTCCGTAGCACAAAATAACAAAATCCTTCCTGAACTCACCCATACACTGATAACAAATCAGAAGACACCATCTCAATCTTGAGAAAAATACTTCATACAACCTACAAAAACACCAGACTGGACGAGCTAACATGTTAATAATATCTACTGCCGCCAACCTATTAATATTATTAAATTTCTTATAAAATAGCTTTTTAGAAGCAACGCCACTATAAAATTAAATTAAATTTAACTAAGTAAATATAAATTCAACTTTTCTGTTAGTATATACTTAACATTAATGCATCTTAAAATTATTTTACTATTGCTCGCTTAATTTCACTCAACTTATTATATATTAAATTTTAACACCTGGGCAAAGGGGAAACCAAAGTTCAGCTATATCTTATTTCATTAGTGAATTATGGGGATTAAAGACCGTTAGGGTTATGTACCACAATAACAAGTAATCTGTATATCAGCCAGTAACATCCAAGAGTAAGAACGATCCCAATACTTGGTGCAATAGCAGACAGTAAACTTCTCATATAAGACACCTTTATACCTTATTACCAAAGATAAATTGCCTTTGCTTCCCTGGACATCGTTCTCTCCTGATCCCTCATCATTTGAAAACATTTGAGAGTGACTGGACCCCATTTTCAGACCCTGTCATTACCGCGTTCGAAAGACGAACTGTGGCAAATAGTCGACAGGGAAAGGAAAGCCATTCCTCTGGATGCCATTTGTACTCTCATCGTCTATGTACCTACACGTGTCGTTTCGTGTATCGAGTCCAAGGTAGTCCTATAACCAACTAAGCCAATGCTGTTATCACTCTGTATTATGCATATCATTTCGAAATAAAGTTCACTTATTGTTCGTTGCTGTCTGTCTCTGCGTGCCGAGTATCTTTATTTTCTTGCCACTCCTTCTTGGTGTTGCATTTTCAAATGTCATGTGGTATATATATATATATATATTCCTGAAAAATCTAAAAAAGACTAAGCAACGCTAGTAAGAAGTGAGTAATAATTCGCCACAATCCAGCCCACTTTCTAAAGGTGCCATGGCATTTTTGATCAGCATTATTCTTTCCTACTGAATAACCTTAGTAGAAAAGCCTAGTTTAATATAAAAATAATGTTGTGAAGGAGTATCATAGTAGTAACTCAACTTCGAAGTTTGATTTTTTCTGAGTTTTATTTATTTTCTCTTGGTTTCGAAATACTACATCATTGTCTTTTAAAAAGAATTTCAATGTGAATAATCCTTTAAAATAATGATTATCTGGAAAGCTCGAAAAAGAATCGATTTCAAAGCAATAAATTCTAGAAGAAATCAAGTTTGAATCAAAATCTGTTTGAAACTCTTTTGCCAAACAAAAGTGAAACTTCTGAAATGTTACGAAGTGCACACAATGCTTCACAGTTATTTTAAAAAAAGGTTGTCACGGAAATTTGAGCTATATAGATTCATTGATAACAATTTAACGTTCTCAGAATCAGGAATTTAGATGCATTTTATTGTGTTCCAAGGGGAAGCAAAAATAACTGAGAAATTCACGAAAAGATTATCATGAACTTTCTTAATACATTTTAAAAAATGTGGAATTCAGCAGAAATTTGATTCCTTTGAACTTATTGTTGATAAAAATATATACCAGAAGTCAATATCTTGTGTTAGCAAAGAAATATATAGAACCAGGAGTTCGATATGAGATATATAGGACTCAGTCATTTTGCTCGATTATGTGTTACCAAAGGCAGTATCTCAGAAGGGCATAGGTTAAAAAATTCGAAGGGTGTGAAAAATTCGTCAGATAATGCGAATGAAATTCTTGAAAACACATCAATGCAGAAAGCTGCTGCTGAGGAAAGAAATATTGACTGAACTGGAAATTCTATTGCAATTAGAGGTGATGCAACGTGAAAATACGAGGCCATACATCTTTTGTTTGAGTGTATTATTGGAACTGACTGCATAATGGTTGTATGTATTAGTTACGTATTCATATTGAAAAGGGTAAAACTCTTACACGAGGCCAATTTTCACCCCCAAATATAGGGCCATTTTTAACTTAATGTCAAAGCTTCTGTAAAAAATATCACATCGGGTCTATTAGACAAATAAAAAACAACAGAATAAATAGAATTTTCTTTTAGTTAAGAATGTAAACATAGCTAAACATATTACATACATGACAGCGATTCAGAGGCATTTTCGCCTGTATTTGAAAAAAAAAAGCCATATGGTGACATTGTAACAATAGACAAAAATACAGGCTGTTAACATGTCTAAAAGTGAGCGGACAGTAGATTGAGAATATTGAAAAACTCATTTGGAGATTAAAGCTATCAAATGGAAAACACGATGGGTGAAAGCAGCCACCTACTGTATGATGTCATAAATAAATTGTCAGTCTCGTATTTCACAAAAAGAAAAAAAAGCTTTCTTTCTCCCTAAAGAACCAATATAAATATAAAGAGCTGCTATAAATTTAAAGAACTCAAGAGTGACAATCCCAAATTAAAATCATGAGTGTTGGGATCCCGTATCACTAGTACTAATGAATGATAAGGTGAAATTTTTCAACTAAGTATGTGGTACTACCACCAAGACCAAGCAATTTTGGCAAAATCTTACCATTGATTTTACTTCGTTTATTTTCTTAAGAGGTACTTAGGCATGAGTATCGGCCAATATGTGGTACTAGTTATATTATTATTCTTTTATGTTGGTTTTGTTTATTTTCGTAACCGTCGTTCTTAAACCCTATTTGTTTTATTAGGGACAATACACGAAACATTTCTTAGATTAATTTATACGTAAAAACATACATCCTATTTATGGTATAAATTTATTAGAAGTAAAAAATATTTGCAAAGTATAATGTTAAAACTCAATATTTGGAAGTGTTAACAGTTTTAACAAATTCTACATTTCATCATTCGAAGCTGATTTGTAGATAAACTTCAAAATGATTTTTTTTTTCATTATTAAGATAGTTTTGTGAAGGAATTCGTACCATTATTTATTTCATCAATTAATTTGTTCACTTATATTGCAACTCAGAATTCAAAGTCTTTTCATACTTACCTGATATTGATCTGAATATTTATTGAGAGTTACATTTGCTATTGTATTATGAAAGAATAGCTTTTTAATTTGAAAAAGGTATTTAAAAGTATGACATTATTTTTAATAGTAGTGTTTGAGAATAATTAATGATTTTCATCGTAGTAGTTTTCTTTAGTGATCCAATAGAATAGTGTTAAAGGTGAAAGATCTCTTAATTTATTAACAACAGTATTGATTAATTATTAATATAAAATGATAAAATAGTATTCAATATGTCTATAAAAAAATTGACAATAACGACATAAGTTACTCTTATAGCAAAAATTTAATTAGAATGAAATTACTCTTGTTTTTATTAGTTGTCTAAAGTGTTGCCATAAATATGAATGTCGGATATGTAATGAAAATTTCTCAAAATATTAGTTGAAATTTATTATTTTTTTCTTTCGAGTACTTAATAAGATATTACAAATCATATTTCTTCACAATCTTATTTTCTTTCGTTCTGCCTCGCTTCGAAATTTACTAATAATTATAGGAATGCCCAGTTATATAAATTTTCCTTTTTACTAATTTTATCAAATGTTATTTTAAGAATTAAAAGAATATTTCTCTGATTTTAAGATATTAGTTCAATACCAATTAAATGCGCCTAGTAAAATTCAAATTTATTATTTATCATAAACACTTTTGCTTTTTTTAACACCTTTTAAAAAAATTTTTCAACCTATCTTCTCTAGAAAAACTTAATGCTACGAAACAGTGATATCGCTACCCTGCAACATTATTCTTAAAAAGGAAAACATTTACAGATATTTCATCAAATACTAACGCAAGCTCAACCAATAACCTCCGAATCTTGACAATTAAATCCGCATCCATTTTGGGACATTGCGAGACACGGTGACTTGACAAAATGATAGTTGACAAAATGATGGTTCTCAAAAATGCTGAAATCCTGCCGATATCTTCATTAGGAATAAAGTTATAAATATTTTCTGAATTTTCCCTGTAACGTAGCACCTGTCTGGAACAGCGAAAATACAAAAATCTTTGATAAGTTTGTCGGAGTTCGCTGAGTGAATCTGCCGAGAAATCTGTGAGTAGCGTAACTGAACGTGTTTGACTAGAAGAGGCCTTAATCTACCGTGAAGTGGTCAGTATCTTCCAGATAATTCATTAGAACTTCCAGATGCTGTAATAATCAGTGTAATGCGTCAATTTGGAGATGTGTTCGTAGTACGAACAGGTAGGCTGGTGAGGTGATCATTAAGGAAATTTCTATGACTGTTATTACAGGTGCTGTTTTTTGTCCCTGATGTGTCACTAATCTAGAAATTCTGTGTTTCTTGATTGTGTTGTTAAAATGGGAAAGTTTTTCGATTTGTGTTCATCTTGTCCTGAATATTTATGATTATACAGTCATTTCTTATTATCCTCGGTATTGGTCTTATTTTATTCATGCATCATTGGGACTATGTGAGATTTTTGTAACAATAAAATCTATAAATTTTATACTAAGAGAGTACGAGACGTGCAAATTAAACTCTTCTTCTGCCTTTTAACTTCAACGATTTCAAAAGGAAAACTTATACCCAAGAATATTTATCTTCTGAAAGAGAAAAGCTCCAATAAAACGTTTTGACTGAAATCTTACACTTTATAAAAATGATTGAAATAATGAATTTTTTCAAAGCCCCTGCATATGGCGTACATTTCTTTTGAAGTAGGACAAACAAAATCTGATTTTTGCTCCGTTACTAATTATAACATGTTTGTGAGATTGATCCTATAACAATGGCTTGATTTTATTTTGATTGTATCTTAACGCCGCAAGAAGTCTATTGGTGACGGACCTCATAATTTTGAACTTTGGTGAAGTGACGTGGATATATCTGAGCTGGTACTTCCCTCTCCAAGCTTTCACACCTTACTATTGACCATACCTTCGACATAACTTACATCAGCCCTACTCAAGGAGTTTCGTGAGAGCTCTAACCAGCAGCTGGATGAAATAATTCCGGCAGTGTGTTCGTGAACATTACCATTAGGCTACCGCGGCCACCCAATAACCAGAGAAAATTTAAATTACATCGAATGAAGATATTATAAAATTCCATTTGTAATATTTATCAATAAACATGTTTTCGTGTATAACAATATTATAACATTTATTAGATGGAAGGGTTGAATATTTTTCTATGAAAATATTGTTACTTACACCAATATAGATCTATAACAATTTTATTTTTTTATCAATTAACTTTGTAAAAATGTATAATTTACGATTATTCAATGATTTCTTATAGATTTTTAAAACATTACTTTATCATGTGTTGTTATCTAATTCTGCATTAACATTTAACAAAGAAAGGAAATTAAACAAATAATTTAAAATACAAATGATATTTTATTCAAACTACAAATTCAGAAATAGTTAAAAAATTAGTTAATTTTTCAGATGAAAAATTTTTTCTTTTTAAATTTATATTTTAATATACACAACTGGGATTTTTTTGAAATTCGGAAGTTTAAGAATTTGAAATTTATTTTACGGGATTAAACCTTATGAAATTAATATTTCTTTAAAATTTAAATCCCACATAGTATTTAAAACATGCATGTTTGCCTTTTAGTTAAGTATAATAATGAATGAGAACATAAACTCACAAAGTTATTATGTTGCCCTGAAGCTTTAAAGTGATTTTTCATTATTTATGCTTTTATAACTCTAATATATATAAAAAAAAAATTTCGCAATTTTCGAGAGATATCCATGAATCATATTGATCTTTAATATGTGTTTTCTTCACATCACAACATTCAGAAAATTATTTAATTTAGAAAATCTCAACAACCTTTTTTAAGAAAATCAGCTTTATACTCTAAAATATAAGGACTGGAATATCAGATATAAAGACGAGTATTTTCTCAGAACAAAATGTTTTCAAGCATTTAGAATAATATAAAATTTCACGTTTTCAATTTTTTTTCAAATTATTTCTTTCTAAAGTCAATCGGTAGATTTTCTTTTACATTCAATATGAGAGGCTTAACTTTTTTTTTTTTTATTAAAATAAGAAATCTATGTTTTTCTAAGTGTTTTTCAGTTTGTGTTTTATTGTTCTGTCTTCAAAATGTTACTGAAACGACAATTTATGTTCTTGAATAATTTTTTTATTTTTAATTTTAAAAATGTATAATAAGCATCCGGAAAGAGAACTCTTACGAACATATTTAGATTAATATAAATCATTACATAACAAGGTAATAGTTATGAGAACAGCAAGATTACTTACTTACAAACCTTGGCTTTTTATAAGCCCTTGTTTAACTTCTTATAATCAGATGCGTGTAAAAAATATATATATTTCTTCACTGATCAAAATTTGTTTTTCAATGTTAGCCTAATTCCTATCATCCAATCGAGCTGAAATTTTCCATACTCATATAACGGGGATGATAGTATAATAATATGGTTTGTTCAAGAAGAGACAGACTAAGAGGGTGCCTGAGGACTCCGGTCTTAAACTTTGAACTCAAATTTTCATCCACTTCTTTTCGCCTGATCTAGCTAAAAAATTTTATATTCGTATACTTCCAATATTAATATAATATTATTGAAAACTCTAACACTGAAGGACTTATGGTGGGAGGATCTTGCAGACTTAAACTTTTAATAACATCCAATTCAGTTGAAATTTGCACACACTTATAGATCATGTAATTACCTGTTTCTTTTTTTTTAATTTTAAATTTCCATACAAAGAAAATTGTATAAATATTGACAAATAAAGGTTTCTAAATCAAACCTTTATTTAAAGACGAGATAAAAGCATAAAAATAATTTTTAATTGTAAAATATTACATAATTCATAAAATCTTTCTATTAGATTGTGTTATTAGTATTCCTTTTGATAGCATATATAAGTAACTATGGTGATTAATTTATCAATAATTACCTATGTATTTTAATAAAGCTTCTCAATCGTTTGTAAATATTGTATTATTTTACATTTAAAAAACATTTTCTACTTTTCAGACCATCGTCACTTGACCGAAATTCAAAATTACGAGGTCCATTGTCAATAGGTATTGAATTGTTTCTAGTGCGATGTTAATAAAACCAACCAACCAATCTTTTAGATCATATTTATATATGAACTTGATTTAATTGTTTTTTCTTATATTTATGACAACTACAATTCATATTTAAAAAACAACTCTGACAGTTATATATCTTGTTGTTAAAAGAAAACTCCTCTTGAATTGGAAAAACAATATTACCCGAATTCGATTCTTAATACACAAGAATTTTTTAAAGTGATATAGTTAAGAGTGCGTACTGTAAGCAACCTATTTATTTAACGAAAATATATTTTAATCACAAATATTATTTGTAACTTTTCAAACTTTCATAATTATAAAAATTTACGGAAATATATAACAAAATAATACTAAATAAAAAAACAACTTTTTTTTTCAATTACTTTGAAAAAAATAGCATTTTGAAAATTTTTATAAAATGGTGAAATGTGCTGATGTTTATTTCATCAAGAATGCCGATAAATATTGTCTTTGTGACTGATATTAGCGAACATAGATGCTATTAGTTTGGAAAAAAGAGTTCCAACGAATATTTTAAACCAATAACATGATAAAATATTCTTATATTAGACAACGTAAACTATCCACCTTCTTTTAAGAACATGTTTGAAAAATTGGCTCTAAATAATTGGACAGCTATAGAGTGTAAGAGCAATTTACTTGTCACCTGAAGGAATAAAATAATTTATCTGCCCGATGCTGTTTTGATGTAAAAATACTGCCCAATGACAAAATATTGAGGCGTCTCGAAATTGTTAATATGAATCCCCACAAAAAAATAACAACACTAATTAAAATATTTTCTTTTTTCTTTAAAAGAAATTTATTACTCGCTTTCATTGGACCGAAATCTGCAAAGTACGCTTTAAAAATGAATTGTGTGCCATACTTAAACATAGAATGCACCGATTTTATGGACTTAAATACATACTTAGTCAACGGAAGAAGGAGTTAATAGGAAATAAAATTTAATGACACCGTGAAGACACGGAATTAAAAGGGAGATAAAATGAGATTGGCAAAAATAAAATCGAAACTCTTTGGCGGTAAATACAGCTTTGGTTTATAGATGGAAACTTTGAAAAAAAAAATTCAATAACTTTTCCTGAATAGGAGTACTGATTAAATTATCCTAGTTAATTAAAAAGCTGTTCGATCATAGTTTTGAAGCTACAAATTAGAATAATACTAATTGAGTTATAAAAAATATACCTAAAATTATTTATTATTTAATATACCACTTTTACATTTGTTGCATATAATGGCTTATTTTTATATTCTTAAAGATAGTAAACTTATTTTAGCAACACTCATTTGGAATATTCCTATATTATAATTGAGTATTGTTACTGTTGTCTTAAAGTAAATACTACAGACAAGAGTTTCTTTTATTCCAAAGGTTTTTCTTTATAAGATGTGAAAAATGCTAAGATACGTTCTTGAATTACATGAACATGCAAATAGAAATTTATAGTTAGTTCTCATTTTTGCTAAATGAACGATATGCATATATCGATTATTACAATATTAATATTAGAGATTGTACAGCAAAATGTTAAACTTACTTGCAGTATATTCTTACATATTTTACGCTACAGATTCCACTACAGGGCTATCAATTTTATGTTATTAATACTAGTTTTTGCTTTTACATTGTTGTTAGGTATTTTTTCTTTTGATGGACCAACACTAGCTGGTAAATGTTGTTGCATTCCATTGCAAATGATAACGAGACCCCATAGTAAATAGCTGTTGGTGAAATTGTTATTCGCTATTTGCTCCCGTACTATGGAGAAAAGGCGCAGGTGATAGTTTAAGATGTGAACTCAGCACCATTTTCTATCTTCGTGAAAATAGTTTTGAACTGGTCATTTTGGTCTAATACATGGTCTTACAAATGTAGCTACTTTTATTTTAGCACCCAATAGTGTGGGAAGCTAATCTCGCATAAAAGTAGAGACTTTACTATTATGACCGAAAACTGTTAGGAAATTTCTTTCAGTCCCAGAGAGATATGGCGTGGTGGGAGTAATATGTCTTCTGGTACTTCTAGATGTTGATTAACTACATTTTCGTTAGATAGCCACACAGATTCTAAGAAGACAACTTTTGTAAGCATCAATGTTTATCCCTTGCACGTTTTCCCCAAGCACATAAATATATGATTATTTGTATAACCTTGAACTAAAATCAGAATAATTTATAAGACATTCGAGTCTGCACAAACATTCTCTTAAAATCATCGTACTTCAGTACAAGTAATAACTTCTTCAATATATTATAACTTACTCCTGAAGCATACCTCACAAGAATGAAGTTGTATTTATTTCTATTATGGAAAAAAGTACCGGTTTAAAGCTCATCCTAAGACGTTTGAATGAAATATTGTGATTCACCTGGCTTTTGACATGGATAGAAAGACGCCACGAGGATTCGAATATAATAGCAAAATCATATTTCCAATATATATTTCATTAGAACTAAGTAATCAGTGTTATTTGAAATAAAAAAAATGAGTTGCAATTCGAGTACACTGCATTATAATTCGTTGTTGAAACAGAGAAAACAAAATATCATGATTTTTTTAAATTGGATTGGTACATACTTTGGTGTTTCACATTCTGGTAAAATATTCAATTTTGAATTTGAAAAGATTACGAATTGGTGTGATTAGTAACCGTTCATGTCAAATTTTAGCAATCAAAAATTTATTATTCATATTTGCATTATAACATGAAATGTTTATCTCTACTTTCGGATTGTGTACGAGGAAAACACTTGTTTCACCATATATATATATATATACTATATATATATATATAT
>BMAW01045926.1:266524-278827 GCA_019974015.1 Nephila pilipes
TACAAATCAATTAGTCAATAATAACTGGACTCCAATTAAAGACACGTAAGAATAATATGAAATACTTCATTAATCTCTAAATAACTGATAAGATAGCTCTTTCCCGAAACCTACTAAACGCCTCAATTTTAGATTATAATCAACTAATAAAGTTTATCTATTCTAATACTTTCTTTTTATTTCAAACACTTCACGAAGACAATAACTTCGTTTTTTCGTATTTAGACTATGAAGCGCTTCAATCTTAATTATTAATTACAATGCTTCAATTCAATTTAAAATTAATTATCAACTTGCTATTATATCCGCTATCTCTTTTCATTTTCCTTCAGTTCTATTTAATTTGTATTTTTCTATCTCTGATTTAATTCACTTCACTTTCTAATTTCATCTTTATCTAATCACATTTTATTTTGGTTGGGAAGAAATTGTAATTTGTACAATTCAAATTACTATAAAGTCCCTGAGGGTTAGTGAAGAGAAAATTACGAATATCCCTACTTCACAACATGTAAACTAATTATATGTTAAAAGCAGTTAAAAAATTTTGTACACTTTCGGACATGGAAAAAAAGAAAATAACTATCAATGAACGTTAATTACTATAAAAAAATTCAATTTCATAATAATGTCTACATATAGTCTTAAATTCAAAAATAAATTATTGCTAACAATAAATAACAATTAAAAACACTGTAACATTAGTTTGTTTTGACAAGGCAGGAATAAGTTTCGAAGAACAGGAATAAACACAAAGTACTTTAAGAAAAAATTTAATACCACTATTTATTTTTGTCAAAGTAAGAATCCTACGCTATTTAAAACTAAAAGAAATTAACCTAGCTAGATTTCACCGAACATGAATAACTGGTAATTCAAAAATCAACCACTTAGTATGTCATCTGAAAGGAAAGGTACTATTATGCCAATTTTAAATATATACAGTCAGCTTAGGACAGAAATAAATTAGGCTTAAATTTCTAAGAGAAGGTATCAATGCCAAGTACTATAAATTCCGTCAAATGAATAAAGAATGCCAACATGCAGCTTAAAATGCAAAAATATAATATACTAAACAAATAAATAATAATTAAACAACAGCATTTCATTTTGAGAAGGTATATGTATGTTCTAAGACAAAATCGAAAGTTCTGAGATAAAACAGAAAACTACTGCTAAAGCTGAAATTAACTTTATTAAAAAATTATATTAGATGATGATTCATTTAAAAAAGGATCGTAATTTTTTTTTGCAAATAAAAAAGATTGAAATTTTTCTAAAAAGAAAAAAGTAATTAAATCTTAGTTTGACAACTAAGTTCTCGCTTTATTTTAAATTTAATTTTAACATTTCGCTTATCATTAAATATTTTTGGCATAACGTTTTAAATCATTCGAAAGAGAAAGTTTTGTTCGACCGCCAGCAATGTTTTTTCCGAGTTAATTTATGCTAATTTTCAAATAAATAAAATGGGATGTCAAGTTCAGAAAAAGAAGCATTTTCATTATCTTCTTCTTTTTGCTTTTAATCAAGGTTCTAAGACAACAAAATTTACTCGCGACATTTGTGCTGTTTATGGGAAAAGTGCAATAGCTGAAAGAACCGCTTGTGATTGGTATATCAAGTTCAAAAATGGAAATTTTAACCTCAAAAACACACTTCGTTCTAGCCGCCCAATTGAGTTCTACGAAGAGCGAGTAAACCAACTTCTGCACAAAAATTCACGCTAAAAGACAAGGGAAGAAGAAGATAAAATGGAATGGTTCTACACTGCTGTAGAGAAACAGTTTCACTCAATAAGAAAGGTTCATAAACATAGAGCATCAGTTTTGCATGCTTTAGGTGACAATACTTAAAACCAAAGAGCCACAATCTTCACCGGTTTTCTTGTTTGTTACCACTCCACTCATGGACACAAGCAACGATTTCTTTACTGAATCGTTACTGGCGATAAAAATTGTGTCTGTATAATAATATGAAGCAGTGCAAGAAATGGGTTAGTAACAGTGAACAAGCCATATTGTGCGTGAAACAAGATCTGCATAAAACGATGTTACTGGGACTAGAAAAGTGTTATCCATTACGAATTGCTTGAACAGAACCAAACAGTCAACGCAGATCTCTATTATTACAGATGAAACCAACTCAACAAGGGTATTCAAGAGTAAAGACCCAATCGACAGAATGGAGTTCTTTTGCAGCGCAACAACGCCCGACCTAATATCGCTAATATGCCATTAAATGCATGGATGGGAAGTGCTACCACACCCACCAAGCCCTCTCGATTTGACACCTATGAATTTCTACCTCTTTCGACCTACTTTAAATGTTGTGAACTGATATTTGACAATAATGATGCAGAATTGAGAGCTTAGTTAGATAAATCTTTCGAGACGAAACCGCATGATTTCTACCAAAGTAGTATTGAAAATCTTTTTTAACGTTGAGAAGAATTTGTATGGACAATCAAGAGTACATTATTGATTAATTAGTTTACAATGTTTAGTGAAAAATAAACTTTTAAAAGTTTAAAAAAGGAGGGAAGTTAATTGTAAATCCAATATAATGATTTCTAAAACACTTTAAGAACAAGTAAATCTAAATCAAACCAATTATAAGAAGATAGAATATGAAGTCATACATAATATTTTATGAAATTTAAGATTAAATTTTTACAAATAGACGGATAATTTCCTAAAAAATTGCTTCCCGGTTCACACTATAATTATGTACAGAATTTTTGTACCAAATTTCATTTCTTATGTTTCGTAATCTTTCCTCTATATCGTTAACTCATTCACAAATTTCAATTTGCGCTGGTGCAGTGAAACCAGAACCTATATTTAAGACTTATGAAGTGAATTTTGAAAATGCAGCTCATAGGTTACGTAATATGTGCAGTACGTCATGGTCAAACACAGCAAAGTTTTTTCTTTATATTAACATAAAATAACTTGAATGATTGATAGCGTATTACCATCGCACTTAGAAGTAACAAGAGAGCGAAAGGTGATTGAATTAGTAATCTTGAACCTCATTCAAGCGATGAGGATGACACTTGAGCTAGCTCTTTCCTCCTTAAACTTCCACATCACACCGAAGGGAGAACACTAGACCATGAACGGTTTTTCGACCCTTATTTCCACTACATTTTGGTTCTTTAGTGGCATCGGTGCTCGAAGGTACGATTCAACGGAAATAACCCAAGCTGTAAGTTTGTGACTTTGGCTACTAAGCTACCTTGACCACACATTAACTTGAAGAACATCATGATGGAAGGCGGTAAAAGAATGCATAATCGATCAGCATTGCTAAGGAATTGATCTTCAAAAAATTTATACTCATGAATAGTGAAATGTAATACAGGTGTTTCTGGAAAGAATTTAGAATCATTTATATGAGCAAAGCAAAGTATTTGGATAACGTTATAAGGCTAGAACACCAGTGTAATGACTGGGTGTAAAATAATTGTCCCACTGTAGTTCATGAATATCGTAAGTGGTGACTAAATATGGTACCAAATGCCTGGGGCCGAGTACCCAGATTAGGCGAGGATTATATTAGGTCATTGATCCTTCAGGTTGGAAAACCTTATGAACTTACTTTCTTTCGGTTAGTAAGGGCATCATGACCTCAAGGCACCCAAGTGATCTCTTTTTCCCATGTTAAACACGCCTTACGCAGTCCCTAGGTACCTTAGAGATCTTTATCAATTTTCAACCCTCCATCTTGTCAACCAATTTTGTCTCTTTATATATATATATTTTGAAAAGTTAAGATCATAGTTTATCTTATTTGGCGCAATAAGGACACAACTGGTTCTTGCGGCATTAAAATACTATCACTCACTCACTCAGTACAAGGTCTCTATTTATAAATAAAATGTTTTGATGACATACCAAATATTTAATAAAAAAAAGATATGAACATGATTCGAAAGCTATTCAATCAAGGTAAATTAATGAAACTAATCTATACTTAATTGCTAGACATATGAAGAAATTGACATATTAATATTGTGCTACGTTTCATAATATTGTTTTGTTAAAATTGCATTAAGTCATAATAATTTCTTGATGTTAGGCGTATCATATTTAACTAATATCACTCTCAAATTGGCTTTATGTATATCACTTTTTACATTTAGGAGTTTAAAAAACTCAAGAATAAATTTAATTTAAATTGCATTATATTTTCGTTCTAAATATAAATGGAATTTTAATTTTCCGTGATTTTGAACAATTCTCCTTCTTATAATAATATTAAATGGATAGAGTCATTTTTAGTAAAAAAATTATATCATAACTACAACCCAATGTGTTTGGTAAAATAATAATTGAAAATTAAAATTACTGAATTGTAGCATAACATAAAATTCAACTTCAGGAACTATATTTACCTGAAATTCTAATGACAGGTATTGATTGAAAAGCGTTTGAATTGTCTTCAAGAAAATACTTAATTTTTGTTTGTGTGTTTCTACGGAAATCGTACTCTTATTTTCACTGTGATTAAATTATTTCAGCTAATCTTGTGAATAATTTATTCTATCCTTTCAAAAGCTTATAGTAAGAAGATAATTTTTAGATACATAAACAAGAATTAACCACAAATGGGGAAAATAGTGCATGCAAAAGAATTAATTCATCAAAATATGCTCTCCAAAATCCTATTTAAAATTTAGATAAAAGTAAACAGAGTAGAGCACTGCCATATTTAATTTAATTTTTATCCTGATTGTACATATCGAAGATTATATATCATAATTTTGCTGTAGTTAAATTTATACAGAAAATGCAAGTTGCAATATTTTGTTACATCTTTTAACCTTATTAATTTACTTTTATGATTCCCTTAAGATTACGAGAATTGTACACATATCTAACTGTAAATAGTTCTTATATATCTTTTAGCCATGATATTCCTGTGTTATGATTAAATAATCTAAGATTTTTTTTTTTAAATTTTAGATTAGAAACCAAATGAAGAAAAAAAAACATCTCGTGGTATATTCCAAATTGATAAATAAAGTAAAATAAATGAATATAAAAATATAAAGAGAATAAAAAGCTGTGTAAGTTACTGTTTCAAAAATTTATAAATCATTATTTCATACTTTACTGTTATTAACCTGTTTGAAATTAGTTTCTCTGTGAATAAGTTTGAATTGATTTTGAACTTGAACTTAGTAATGTTTTTGCTACAACCAAATATTGATAAATTAATTAAAATGCAGAAGTATATAAATAAAATTTAAAGTTCTTATCTTTACTTTAATTTTTGTAATTATTATTATATCTGAGACTAATTTATATTCCTTCATTTTCTAGTAATTTAAAGATTATCTTTAATACCTTCACAAAATGCAACACGTTGAAAATGAAAAATGGAAATGTACTTAATTCATTCATCTTTCCGTTTAAAAGGATTTTTCGACATAAAACTAGATATTTACTTTTTACACATCCATTCTTCCATTTTCTCTTTCAACCGGATAATAAACTTTCCAATATCAGATGCCATCATATAGTTTTTGAAGAAAATAGTAATAAAAATACCACATCGGAGGATATGCACATAGTTCTGGGAGAAGGACGTAATAGTATGCTATAAAATGGACTATACATTGACTTTTTGATGCTCTTGATATCAAAGTATGCCATCAACTTTATCACTTTAAATTTTTGCGTTGAGTTTGCTGTTATTGAAATATTTATATGTGGTAGAAAGGGAGGTGACGTAAATTGAATAAACTGACTGCGGGGTATTCGAAGAGATTTGGCGGTATCCGGTTATAAATTTGGAATTCAGAATGAATTATGTGTCTTGACAGTTGTTGAGTTAAAATAGGGTAAAAATTGGAGTATTTCTAAAAATGACGTTGGAATAAAAACATATATGTTGTATGGTATAATGCGAGAGTTTAAAAATGTCTGAAAATCCGAGGAGGTTTAAACACTCTCGTTAATGTACAATTTTTATTTAAATATTGAATGCATTTAAAAATTAAATATAACTAAAGTGTTACGTATAATAAAATAACACATGAATAAACAACAAAATACTGTCTTTAATTCACTTATCACAATTTAATTCTCAAAGCAGTATACATGCAATTATCTAAAAGTAATGTAAATTTTTAAAATAAAAAATTACATACATAGAAATACTAATTAAAATATGTTACTTATATATATATATATATATATATATATATATATATACGCACACACACGCACACACACACATACACACACATAAACACACACATACACACACACACGCACACACACACACATATATATATATGTGTGTGTGTTAGTGCTGTTTCAAGCATAGAGCTGATCATAGCATAATTAATATGTTTTATGGAGGTGCCTCCTCACTTGAAACGCAAATTACTGTATTACTACCTGATTATCATCGTAATTGATAAGGAAGGGTTTATATACATCTCTCTATATTATTAATACACTGAGGTAACTGAACCATAAGTTTCACTATATATTAATTATACAGAGAGATGCTTTGTTTGTTGCATCCATTTTAACCTGCAACATTTAAAAAAAAAGAATCATGTTCCGGTGGAACAACTAAAATAATCTTAAATCCCTTAGCTTATAAAAATAATTATAGGAAATTAGATCTAAGAGTTAAATATTAACATACCGAAGTATTTTAGTCCTTGTAAATTATTAGCTACTTTTAATTTACAATAATTTCTTACTTTGGATTAGTTTTATGCTGTTGAAAGTTTTAATTGTTTTATAATTTTTACTTTAAATAGATGTTTATTAATGTTTTTATCGCTTGTGAAGTGTTATATCCTTTTTCATTAGCATTATGTAGGCTCTTTGCTAAATTTATGATTGAATGGTGATTCGTTAAAATGACACTTACTGATCAACAGACAATATATGTCTGGGAAAAACAATTATATAAATAACGTAATAAATCATTAAAAATAAAAAAAAATAAGAATTTATTATTTTGATTTAAAATGTTGAAGATATTTCCTTGTTTTCCGTTAACTTATGATTGTTTTTCGGTTCTTTTATAAGGCAGAAGTGAATTTAAAACTGTAATATCATATTAAAAATAAAATGTTCCTTAAGCAGTAAATTAGGGGAATTAATAAAGTTTTATTTTCCTTTCATTATACTAATTAATAAATTATCTCGAAATGATGTACATATTTCAGCAAAATTAAAAGTTTTATTTTGAGGCTTTGTATTGCAAAAGGCCTTTTTATCTGTGATTGAATTTTTCCATTTTATTCACTAGTTATTTACAATCAATTAATGACGAGAATTAAATTTTATAAGGTATCGGAAAATAATGGCATTTATAAATATAACAAAACATACGGTAGAAAATCGTGTATTTGAAAGAGACACTATTACATTTAAATTCCATTAGAAAATTAAAATTTTAAGTTAAAAAAGTATTAAAATCCTCTCAAAAAAATTACAGCAATTTCTCATGAGTATCTTTTGTAATGAATATTTAAATTCTTGATTGTAACTTATAGTTTACTTAAATATAAACATATCAGAATGAATAACATTTTATATTTTGATATGGGAAATGCTGATTTTAAAATGAACTCGTATAGTTTCTTACTGTTATTTCTATGTCATATTTAACTCTTTATTCTTTATGTCATTTTGTGTTTTACAAAGACATGCAAAGAATTTAAGATGTACTCCATGTATTTTGAAATGTTTTACAAACGAAGCATAAATCGATCACTTGTAAGAATTGCTTTTTCTTACAAAGCAAATATATGTCAATTATTTTTACGTGTGTTTCATTCTGGAAGAAAACAATACACACGTAACAGAAGAAAGCAAAAATCCCCCTTACCCTATTTCGCCTTAACCATGCATGTTTTCTTTCGTTTGGTTCCGTTCAAGGTGATTTTCTTGCATGAACTGCTTAAATTCAAAACCATACAATAAAATGTATTTTCGTGCTTCCAGTAGAATTAAAAAATAAATTTTCTCGGTTGGGGGGGGGGATTTGCATCTTTCCCATTAAGTAATCTTAAAAGTCGCATCCATGTCCTGAGAAATGAAAGACATTTATATAACCAGTGAACAAGTGAAACAACAATTCAAAGAAATTTCATTTTAAAGATAACCAAATTCTCAACTTCGGAGGAAACTTCCTTGCTGAGGGTTATCAATATTTCTAGGAGATCGCGCTATGGGACTGACCGACTGAAGTATACAATTGCTTATTACGTGAGGGGACTGTGCAATAAAATGGGGATAAAAAGAAATTCTTTCGAATCTTATCTTTTACTTCAAAGAATATAATTTGAGGACATACGTACAAAGATATTTATGCGTGTGGAATTTCTATAAAGGTGTGTATTTTTATTCTTTCTCTCTAAATTTTGCTTTTTTTATGAAACTATTGTTGTTTTTCAGGTATGACATCGAGAGTGTTTAGTAATTTTGAAAAGGCATTCAAGAATTTCAACTCTTCATATAGTTTTTAAAAAGAATATTTGACTGCATTTCCTTAGTCTTACATATCAGTTATTAAACTTCGAAATGGTCAAATTTTATAA
Organism: Nephila pilipes; assembly: GCA_019974015.1. Taxonomy (NCBI): domain Eukaryota; kingdom Metazoa; phylum Arthropoda; class Arachnida; order Araneae; family Nephilidae; genus Nephila; species Nephila pilipes. Next base: position 275,103 of record BMAW01045926.1, read on the forward strand.
TAGACTCAAAGCCTTATGTATTGCATTTCAATTGTATAGGTCATTTAATAACTATTTTTATGAATGAAATCAACGTACGTTTGCAAAGATAAGTATAGGTAATACTCAAAAATGTAATAATAGTGGATATATTCATTTGTTTTGAAAAATTTACGTTTAAAAATTTATGAAAGCCCCTCTTTTTCTAAGTGTAAAATTCTAAGTAAGATTTATGAAAAAAATTTCTTCTAGGACTATTGTTGATAAATACATTACTACATCACTGAATATAGTTTTTAACGTAGATTTTTTTCTTTTTTCTTTTACATTTTCAATAACTTCGCGATTCCATTATTTAGTAGTGGTTTGATTAATATTTAAAGTCTGTAGAGTTTTTTAAACATGTTTGCATAAATATTAAGTGACATCAGCTAATTTTATTATTGAATTAATAGGGACTTGCTCGATTATTAAAAAGAACATTTCTTACTATTCTAACTAAAGTCCGCATGGAAATGTCTAAGTTATCATGTCGCTCAACTTTTTTTTTGGGAAAACCATTTAGTCAATTTGACATAGTAATAATAACGCAATTAATAACAACAAATAGTATGCTCTAATTTAATATGTTATTGCAAACTTAATATTTTTAAAAAAACTGTTTTGTTAAATCCAAGTCACAAATATTTTAAAAGGATGTGTTGATGCGTTTTACATGTTTAGGGGTTTAATTTTGATTAATTTCCTTAAATATTTAATAATTGATTAAAGAAGATAATGCATATTCAAAATAGTAGTTTGCCATTAGACTTGTATGAAATGTTTTCTGATCCACATGTAAGCATATATGTAATGAGAAATGAAAATGCTTAGTAATTTATTATAAATGTGTAATTCTGGAGAAATGTAGATCTGGAAATACTCGTATTCCAAATAAATATTTAAGAATAAAATTTCTAATTTTTTCAAATTTCATTTTGTTGAAACATTCAATACTTTTAAATACACTGATGTTACATTATTAAGTATAATTTGTAAAAATGTGAATCATCAAAAAATACAAGAAATAATGGCGGGAAATGTGGTAAGTGAAATAAACGTTACGAGGTCCGTTGCAAATATAGCTATTAAACCCATTCCATCCCCCAAGCAATATTGTCGCTTCTTCATTTGTTCGTGCTATTAGTAAATGTTGCCCTTTTCTATCCGGGGTCTCTATTGAGGTTCATGACTTTAAATTATTTGTGTGCTCGCCTGCCGTTTTCCAACAATGACTTTGATATTTTACTCAGTGAACTCTAAGATTCTATAGAATTGTATCTGCTGGATTTCAAATTAGTTTCAGTTCTTCAAGTTTAAATCCTGTGTTTGTATTGGTCAGGTAACATCCAATGAAGTTTCTATGCAGACGAAATAACCAAAAATTAAGTGTACTTAGTAATTATGTGAATAATGAAAGAAATCTAAGTCAAATCGGAGGGAAACATGATACGCCAGCTTAAAACTGTTATGAAATAATAAAAACAATGTGAAAGAAAGGTAATAATCTATTTTAATATCCAAAGAAACGTTTCGAAAAAAAAATTGGGTATAAGAAAGCTTCACATTTTAGTGAAAATATAATGAAATAAAAAGGCGATGCTGCAGTTTAATAACATGTGTGATCGCTCCTGACATTTAGACATGTTGCTCAATGATTTCTCACACTTTCTATGACTTTGTGTAGGATATGTGGGCTCAAAGAGTTCCAGTCCTGTAAATAAGCTTGTTGTTGAACGTTACACTATCTTACTGGTCCAATCGCATGATTAAATGAGCGTTTTTATGCGTAGATGTAAGGGATAAGAAGCTGTTAGTCGTACAGCATGGATATAACACAATTAAGTCTTCTGTAAGCATTTTGTCAGAAGATTTGTATTCTTGTTGTGGCTGGGAATGCTGACCCAATTCTCTGGCTCAACTGTACCTCAAACACCGCACTATTATTTATGCATATCAGCCTCGACAAACAAATGTTACTCTTGGCTGAACTGGTACTATTCGGTAGTTAATATTTTTTATACTTTTAAACCTCTTCCACAGTTTTAAAATCATACACTGATGTACACTCAGAATTCCAGACACTTCGGCTTGTAATCATCCGGATTTGAACATTACAACGATTCTTCTTTTCGAAAGCATTTCAAGTTGTCCGTGTGCCATCATTGTTCTGTTTAATCATTAAGAGCGCTTTTTTCTCACAGGAAGTGGTCTAAACCTGTCTGAATAACTTATGCCGAGTGTTCTGGTTTATCCACGTTTCGACATGCAAAAGTGTTTAGCGTGAATACATCGAATAAAATGTTATGCATAAATACAATAATTCATCTTCAACAGGTGATTAAGCTCAAGTTATTTGAAAGAAATTAGCCGATATTTATTCACATTTTTCGCATTTTACGAACTAGGCCAAACTTTTGGTCTCAAGTGTACATTAAGTTTATAAGTCTAATGTATCTTTAGAGAAAAAGATATTTCTTTAAATATATTCACCATTTTACGAAATTAAGAAAAAAAATATTTAAGAGTTACATTTTAAGTAATTAATCAAAAAACATATATATATATATATATATATATTTTAAGTTAAAAATATTAAGGGTGTTTATATCATCTATAATTAGTATATTGACAAATAATTTGTTTGCTTCTGTAAAATATCTGTTCGATTAAATCTTAAGATATTTAATCGTATTCCAAGTTCAATAAGAATTCAGACATGTTTTCTCAAAAAAAGAAAATATTTATGATTTGTTATATTTCTTTTTTTAAAAAAATAAATGAAATTATGATATTTATCATATTAAGGACTAAATAATAATTTGTTAAATACGACACTATTCTAGTTATAAACTATCTATATAGCTACATATTTGTAAGCCTTAAAATTACTTAAATTCTTATTTAATTTTTTTTAAAAAAACTGTTTTTTCTCTACTAGAATTTAATAGCTTAAAGGTTTGACACAATCAATTTGCAAAAAGAATTATTCGCACTTCTTAAAAATACATTTTTCTTTGTGTTATAGGTTATTCTTACGTGTTATAATGAGTAATGCACCATAGTTCAATTACAGAAAAAAAAAACTGTTGTAAAAGACATATAACGATAAAGGCTGTTGAAAACAGAGTTCAGCTAAGGACTCAAGTCTCTGTATATTGGTTTAACAAGTCGTCCTATCTCATATTAACATCAAGAAGCTAACACTAAGCATTCTTTCGAAAAGAGGAAAGGAAAATGACTGAAAAAACCAAAAGGAACTGATCTACAGGGATAGTATCATTTTTATTCATTATTGTGATCAATCCAACAGACAAAACAGGTGTGCCCCAGGGTTTGAGATAGCTATTTCATATGTCTCTTGTTTGTTTTGCTATGTCGCTGGTACTAATGAAACCATAAGATTCGATCCATCGACTGCCAGTGCGCGTTTAACCATTAAAGTCAAATAATTTACGCTGAAGCTAAAGACAGATTTTATCTCGCGTTTGTATGTTTCCCGTCTTGGTTAGTTTATTCACGATCCAGTCTGCATAGAAGGCTCATTTTTCAAGAAATCAGAAAAAAAAAAGTTTAATTTTTTTTATCCAACTTCAAAATAGTACAAAAAATTATAGAGGAAAATCTGCTCACATGGGCATTTATAGAGTATTATTTTATTTCTAAAAATTTATAGAGTATTATTTTATTTCTAAAAATTTATAGAG